>FLMG01002234.1:6507-18748 GCA_900088475.1 Hyphochytrium catenoides | reverse complement strand
GGAGAGGGAGATAGTAAGGGAGGAAAAGAGAGAGAGAGAGAAAGGAAGGAAGAAAGGGAGGAAGAGAGAGAAAGACAGAAAGAGAGAGAAAGAGAAAGAAAGAGTGGGAGGAAAAGATTGTGAGCTGGTGAGGCAAGAAAGAGAGGAAGACGAAGAGCTCTCTCATTATTTTCCGCTCCTAGCTTGACCCTCAGCCTTGGTGGGAAGTGGACCTTGGACGCGTCTGCTCCATACGGGAGATCAAGGTAAGAGGGAGAGAACGGGAGAAGAGAGAGGAACGCGAGAGAGAGAGAGAGAAAGGAGAACGTCAAGAGAGTTAAGAAAGAGGGAAGATAGCCGAAGGGAGGGGGAGGATCAAAGAGAGAAAAAAGAGAGAGAGAGAGAGAGAGAGGGACGCGAGAAGAAGAGAGACTTAGAAGAAGGTGCCCCAAGAATAGAATCATTTGTTAGGAAGGAGAGGAAATGCAGGGCCACGGATGCGAGCTTTGCCATCTCTCTCTTCATGTCGCTGTTCTTCCCCCTCTCTCTTCCTTTCTCTCCCTCACGTTTCTTTCCCTCTCCTCTTGCCTTCTCCTTCCTTTCTCCGTCTCTGTGTATGTGGGTGTCTCTCTCTCTGTCTCTCTCTCTCTCTCTCTCTTCTCTCCACTGGCGTCTCATGCAAGCATTCCCTTCTCTCTCTTCTCCATGTAAGGTCTATAACCGGACAGACAGGCCGACAGACCCCGTGATGGACCCTTTGACTTACCCGAAGCGTCTCTTTCCTTTCTGGATCCTCATCTCTTTCTCACCGTTTGTTAAGGAAAACGAGACGGAGCCGATAAGGTCTATCGCCCTCCTTGTTTGCCCTCTTTGCTTTTTCCCTCTCCCTCCCTGTTCTTCTCTACCCTCTCCTTTTGTTCTTTCTCTCTCTCTCTCTCTCTGTCTGCCTGTGGTGTCTGGCTCTGCTTTCGCGCTCTCCTTTGCTTCCCCTCTCTCTCTCTCTCTTATTCTTTCTCTCTCTTCTCTCTCTCTCACCCTCTCTCTCTCTGTCTGTCGTCTCTCTGTTTTGTCTGTCGTCCCTTTCTTTTTATTGTCCTCGATCTAGCCTTCTTTTACATATGTCTCCTTCTCTTCTTCCCTGTTCCACCTCTCTCTCCTCTAGCTTTTCTCTCTCTTGCCTTCCCCTGGGTCG
Source organism: Hyphochytrium catenoides (assembly GCA_900088475.1). NCBI lineage: Eukaryota > Hyphochytriomycetes > Hyphochytriales > Hyphochytriaceae > Hyphochytrium > Hyphochytrium catenoides. The sequence goes on along the minus strand of FLMG01002234.1, from coordinate 17,577 downwards.
TCTCTCTTGCTGTCTCTCCCTCCCCCTGTCGCTCTCTCTCTCTCTATGACCTTTGAATTCCTTGCCCTTGGTGCATCCCCCATCCCGTCTGTCTCTCTCTCTGGCTGTCTCTCTCTTTTGTACTCCATCAAAGCTTCTCTTTCTCACCCTCTCGTTGTATCGATCTCGCAGTCTGATCGGTATCATTCTCACTTCCTCTTCCCCCCTCTCTCCCTCTCTCTCTCTCTCCTCTCTCTCTCTCTCCTCTCTTTGTGTGTGTGTGTGTGTGTGTGTGTCTCACTCTCTCTCTCTCTCTCTCTCTCTTCTCTCCCGTCCATCACCAGTTTGCAGGCTGCCGTGGCTCAGAGTCACTGTAAGAAGCGCGTACAACTGACGCAGAAAACGCCGAGTTTGGCGCGGATAGTGTGGGATGTCCCTGCGCACACTGAGGGACAATATGTCAGGTCTCTCTCCATCCCCTTGGCCCACTTCCTCTTTCCCTTGCTCTCTCTCTCTTACTCTCTTCCTTAACTCTCTCATCCTCTCTTTCCTTCTCCCTCAGTCTGGCTCTTTCTCAATCTCTCTCTTGTTCTATCTTTCTTTCTCTTGCTCCCTCTCTCTTTCCCTTTCTCTTCCTTTCTCTTAAACTCTTTCTTTCTCTCTCTCTTTCTCTCTTTCTCTCGCTCTCATTGTCTCTCTCTCTCTGTTTCTCTCCCTCTAGGATACAGCTGGAGAGCGCGACGTACCTCCATGTGGCTGAGGTAGAGGTGTTTGGCTATCACTCGGACAGAGTTGGAGGAGGCAAAGTCACGCACGTCGCCTGTGGAAATGCTCTCACTGCCGTCACCGTGGCGCCCCTGGCAGACCCGGAGTAAGGACTCTGACTAGCTCTCTCTCTCTCTCTCTCTCTCTCTCTCTCTCTGTTTCCCTTTATCACACTCATCTTCTAATTTTCGCGGTAACTCTTGCTCTGTCTCTCTCTTTCTCCCCTTCTCAATCCGTTCTCCCTCTCTCGGCGTTCCTCTCTGGCTTTCTGTCTCTTCTCTCTCTCTCTCTCTCTCTCATTCTAAGATCTCTCTCTCTTTTTCTCTCCTACCATAGAGACATAGAGACGAGCTATCGTCGGGCGATCTGGGCAAACAAAGAGACACTGAAGATTCTTCGACAGTATGAGACGTTCTTCTCTCTCTTCGACCAGTTGGGAGACTGCCAGACACAGCGCTGGTGCCCTCTTTGCAAAGGTCCCGCCGTCTGCAAGGTCTGCAGGCTCTATGAAAGGTGGAAGCAACAGCTGGACCTCCATCCGGAGATTAGAGAGAGAAAGAAGAGAGAGAGAGATGAGGGAGGAGGAGCTGTCGGAGGAAATGTCTCTTATCGTCTCTCTCTCTCTGAGCTGGAGAGGTACCTGTTGGCTGCTGGGGATCCTAAGCTAGAGAGACAGAAGAGAGAGTCTGTGGATGGTAACGCGAGAGAAAAGGCTGGGACAGAAGAGGAAAAGCTGGAAGTGTCCTGAAGAGGAGCCGCGCCATCAGACCAAGATAGACTGAGCTAACATATAACCCCCACCTGAAGAGGACGAGTCGAGACCGACAGAAAGAGACAGCGAGAGACAGAAAGGGAGAGAGAAAGAGTGAGGAGAGAGAGAGAGAGAGAGAGAGAAGAGAGAGAGAGAGAGAGACGTCACGTACACGGATAGCAATCAATAGAGGAGAACGAGAAAATAGGAAAGGAGGAAAGAGAGTAATGTGCTTAGACAAGGGAAAAAGGGCAGAACCGGCAAAAGAACAGTTCTGATATGAGACAGAAAGAGAGAGAGAGAGACAGAGAGAGAGACAGAGAGAGAGACAGAGAGAGAGGAAGATGTATTGGAAGGAGAGAGCGTAATAGGAGCCTTTATATTTATAAAATCTCTCCGGAAAGGGAGAGTAAGGACCAACCCTGTTCCTCTTCAATGCTGATCTGGCTAAGCGTTTCTTCCTTTCATGGCACCTTCTTCCCAGCCATCCCCCTCCCCTCTCTCGCGCGCAACGGCAGGTGATGAGCCAGGACGGAAAGGCACAGACAAGGACAAAAGACCGAGAGAGAGAGAGAGAGAGAGAGACGCAGAGACTTCAAGTCGACTCCATAGGGTGGAGAAGAGTAGGAATGAGACTAATGCACAAAGAAAGAAAAGGAGACACAGGAGACAACTTAGAACCAACAAGACATAGAAGCAGATTGGCGCAAGAGAAGGAGAGCTGGTAGAGCAAAGACAGCGGAAGGAGAGAGGAAAACAGCGATGGGCAGGGTCTCTCTCTTCTTTCAGTCCATGCGCAGCGCTCAACAAAAAGAGGTTAACAAGAGAGAACTCCTTTATTGTTACATCTTCCTTCACCCTGTCAACGATCGCTCTTTGCGCTAGCTTTTTCTCTCTCTCTCTCAGGCTGCGCCGTCTTTTTGGTCTAAGAAGGAAAGAGCGCCCTGAAACATCGTCAAAAAATAGCCTCTTTGCCCTGTTCTCTGTCTTGGCGGGCACATGGAGGTGATCAGCTGCAAAGTCTTCAGAGGCTCAGATATATTGCAGGTCGCGATGGAGAAGATGTGGATAGGAAGATAGTCGTCCGCACCCAGTCTTCCTGCGGAAGAATGGGCCTCTGCCACCGACCTAGCTGCCTCTACTAAGCACTGAAGCTTAGCAGAAGGGAGAGAGTAGCGATCCATCTGCCTCAGGATCTTTCTCGTTCTCTCAAAATCGTCCGCTGACTGAAGGTGCGGAGGAATGCCAAAGTCACTCTGTGACTGGCTTTGAAGCTCTTTCAGGCGTAGTCTGAGCTTTGTATCTTCCTCTGGGCTCACGACCGTCCGGAGCATCTCCGTTATCTCTTCCTCTAGAGGTAGAAAGAAGTACTCTTCTACGGTGCACTGTATGGCGAGGTAAGCGTCATCGTCCGCGTTGATCGGGGATGAGGAATCAGGAGAGAGCTCTTTGCTGATCTCTGGGAGAGAGAGGAAGGCGTCCGTCACTGCGCTTATCCTTTTCGCTAAGTCTTTCAAGCTCTCCACCCCGTCCACATCTATCACCTGCAGTTCTCCACTCTGTCCTAGGCTGTCCTTCGAGTTCAGAAGAGTGTACGTCTCTTTCTTGAACTGCCTGATACATTGCTGCACCTTATGATACAGCGTCGTATCACAGGAGGTAAGGACTCTGCGGACAATGCTCTGCGCACGTTCATACGATCGCGTACGTTCCAAAGCGTCCACATGGCCATGTAGTCTTCCTTCTATTTCGTTGCTTCTCTCTATCAGACTAGGTGGGACGCGGAGGAAGTCCTGCAGGGCCAAGAGGGCTCTTTTCCGTGTATGCCCAATAGGTTGTGGCAGTACCAGGGCTGAGGTATGCCGAAGAAAGGCGTCGAGAAGCTTCTTTCTCTCTTCTACCACTACGGCCCGGGAAGAACCTCTTAATCTTCGCCTGGGAAACTGCTGTGTGCCGAGCCAGGACATTGTGCCACCAAAGGGCTTGCCATTGGGATAGCGGTAGGAGATGCTGGAGAGCTGATGGTAGAAGAAGAAGAAGTCTCTGAATCTCTTGCTAACTATCCATCGATAACCCGTGGCATGGTCTTCCACGCGGATGTTATAATGTGTGACAGACTTACTGACGCTGGTGTCCACGATGCGAACGGTTATTCCGTTATAAAGGACCTCGTCGGAGATGGCGGCGCCAGCTGACGAAGGCTCAGAGATGCTTCTCATGTCTCTGGCCATTCTGGGCGTCCGAGGCGTCTCTAACATCCTCAGATCTATGGAGGAGTGGATATCATGAGAGAGGCTCTTGACTCTTGAGCTACTCAGAAGGGAAGAAGGGCGAAAGGAGGAGGATGAGGAGGACGAGGAGCGTTCTGTTCCCAGAGATGCGGCCGGAGTGTCTCCTGACAGTGAAAGAGAGGGTGTTGCCAGTTCCGTTGACTCTCTCCGTGTAGACTCTAGATAGGCGATGAGGGCCTTTGTATCGGAAAGCTCTATCCGAGCTACTTCCTACAGGGAGAAGGCATACGTTAGCAACAAAGGACGTGAGAGGAGGAGAGACCAAATAAAGAGAAGAACAGATGAACAGAGCCTTGAATGAGTGAGTACGGCTCAAGCTCTAAATACAGGGATGATGGAAGAGAGTTGGAAGACAGCAAAGGCAGCAGGACCTGCTATAGGACTTAAACGCCTTATCAAGTGAGAAGGCAAAGGTAGCAGAGAGAGACATCTAATAGAGATAACAGGCGTACCTGAGGGTTCTTTAAAATACTATCCTTCAAAATGCCTTGCTGCTCAGGGCTGAGAATGCCCTGGACCTTCAGCTCATGAGCCAAATGCAGCATGTTCTTGATGAGAGAATCTCTACCTTCATCGGCAGAGAGGGTGGACGCATCTTCATTGATGCATTCCATAAACTCTGCTGTCCCCTGAGAGCCCAGGCTGATGTCCGAATCTCTGCTAAGGACATCAGAGGAAACAGGAGATGGAGAGGCGAGGGAGAGGACAGAGGAGTCTCTTCTCCTCGAGAAAGGAAACTGCGACCGGAAGAAGCGCCCGGGGGAACCACTTTCATTCCCTCGGAGGTGGTCATAGTGCCTTCTTCTAATGTAGTGCTGATCATCAAGGAAGTGAATGTCCCTAGCGCGGGGATATTCCTCCCGATCCCGGAGCGATATCGACCGCTGACGCTTGAGGGCAGTGCTCTCCAAAACTCCTCTTAGGAGCTCCTCGTCTTTCATCTTGCGGCGTCTGAGTAGACCTTGACCTTGAGACTCTTTTGTTGATGACAACAGCCTTGAAAAGCGTTAGCAGCAGGCGCCGTCACTGCTCCCGAAGGGAGGACAGTCTCTCCTCATTGAGTAACTTCGCCATAGCGAGGTATGACCCTCAGCTGCTGAACTTCTTCACCGAAGGCGCGTGCATGAGGCAAAAAAGGCTCCCGAGAAAACCGTCTGGAACTGTTGCGCACGCCTTCAGCTACGTCCTATTACCTGTAGCCTCCTAGAACAACGACAAATTCCCTGGACCTTGGCAAGAACAAGGTAGATTGCTCACTAGATAGTAAGCTCTGCGAGCGACACTGTCTCCCTCCGTGGTGGCTCAACTTCCTATCTCTGATTGCTATAGCTTGCCCTTCTCACCTGCCTGGTCTCAATGAACCCTCACCACCCCTGCCTTGTTACGTGTGCCTTGCTATCAGGCTCAGACGCCATCTAGCGCCTCTGTGGCTTTCAGAAAGCTGCCAACCTCATCTGCAGAAGCTGCATTGCTGCTTCAGATCTGCACATTGAGAGCTGCACGAAGTTGCGCCAACAACAAAACCAAGAAAGAACTCACTTCAACACCGCTTAGAATACCTGATAACGGCATGTTTGGCGATTAGGATTCACGATAAAGCTGAGATACATCCTTGATAGAAGAAAGCAGGTTTGTGAATGTTGGAGCAAACAAAGTACAGCACTATACGGACCAGGATTGTCGCTTTCTCACTCTTAGTCTATAATGCGGCTATTTATGGGTCAAGAGAACTTGATACTGAGGCCTTTGTTATTTAAAGTATAACTGTTACGGTAATGTTAATATAGTTTAGAGTTAGAATTCACAATAATTCGGCGTTTATGAGTCAAAGAAAGGATGATTGCGTCAATTTGAGAGGGAGACACTCACATTCTCTGTTTCTGTTCTGCAGCATTGAACCTATGGCCAAATCTCAGGTGTCCGTTATGAACACCCCCCAGGAGTAGGAATCGCAGCAATGCAGATCTTGGCAGACAAAATCTTCATTTGATCAGGCGATAATCTTCATAAATAAATCTTCAAAGAGCTCGATATTGCCAGAGGAAGAAGTTTTATGTGGGGAAAGACTCCCCACGCTGTCTTGCCGTGTTGAAGTGACCTTTTTATTCAGAATGGTGGAAGAGCACGCTGTCTTGCGGTGGGGAGGTGCCCTTAATATTTAGAATGGTGGAAGAATGAAGACTAAGGGCGGTCATGTCAGGTTCACTAAACATAGAGAAAGAGGCCAGCAGACTTGCTGGTATGAAGTACAGCGACGGATACCGGTTTCTGAGAGGGAGATGACGGTAGTTCTACATCTCTAGGCGTTGATAAGATGGAGAAGAAGGTGGAAGCACTTGTCAAGGCTATGCCCCGCGTCGAGTTTGACGATGACTATGTGGCTTCACTTATTAGAGATGAGGTGGGATCCCTTTCCCTAAGGTCCAGAACGCGATCAACCCATAACCCTTCTTGTCCGTCTCTTGCATGGCTCTAGGTAAAGAAGCGCAAGGAGAAGGTGGAGCAGCTGGGAGTCACTGGATACTTGGTACGCCTTGCTGAAGAAAATATCACTGACCCTTCATTTCTCTTTATCCTTTCCTTACTCTATCTCTTGATTGCTCTATTTTATTCAGTCCGGCTTACCACTTAGCTTGCCTGTAGGGACGCGCTCCTCCTTCCAAACCCTCTCTAGAGATTAACAAGCAATATCTCGCCTCCACCATCCAAAGGTAGGCGGATAGCTGAATGCGCTGTTGTCTCTTCTTTTCGTTTCCCGACATCATTTTTCTTCTGTCCTGCTCGCCCGTCCAGTGTGTCGGGCCATAACAGAAGGCAAGAAGAAGCTCTTTGCTGGAAACAACGAGCTATAGAGAGCGAAACATTTAGCCGAGGGAGAAAGAGAGGGAGAAGCGGAGAGAGACCACGTTCGAGAAGTAGAGACTTAAAGGGAAGCCATGAAGCACGTACCAGCCGTAGCGGAGAGAAAAGGAGAAGCCGAAGCAGAAATAGAGAAAGGTCTCGCAGCAGCGAGAGACGGAGAAGCCGGAGCCGAGATAGAAAGAGACGCGAAGATAACGACAGGCGAGAAGCTCGCAGGGAAAAGCATATGAGTACATTGGAAAGAGAAGAAGACAGAGCTAGAGAGGAACGAGTCCTACAGAAGCCGTACAGTCAGCAGTACACAGTCGAAGACAATGCGAGCAGGCCAAGTTCCAGAAAATCTCAGGATCCAGCGGAGCAGAGGAACTTCTGGGCTGAGAGAAAAGCAAAGATGATGGCAACAGCCTCTCTCGAAAGAGAGAGAGAGTCCATAATAGAAGTCACCGTGACAGACGACGAAGGTGAAGAAGCTCAAGAAAAGCGAAAGACTCTCAAGAAAGATAAAGCGAAGAAGAAGAAGGAAAAGAAGAAGAAGCCCAAAGACAAGGAGAGGAAGAGAAAGAAGAAGAGACGTAGAGAGAAGGAGAGTGACTCGACATCAGAGAGTGACTGAGCTTCCACACAGGGTCGGGTTCCTAAACCTTTATATTTATCATTATTTATGGACTGCCACGGACATTTACTCTTGGATATTTTCTAGCGGACGGATATTCTGGCGTTTATAGATCCTGTCCAGATCTCTCTGCTCCCTGAGTGCCTTTCTCTCTCTCACATTCACTGGCCTAGCCTGTTCTGCAGTTAGCAAGGGAAAGAAGTCAGTAGTGACCGTGGCTTGAGGAGGAGAGACACGGCGGCAAGAACGGAGGAAAGAGACAGCAAGAGGAGGGAAGGGAAGAAGAGGAAAAGGAGTGCTTGGAGGGAGTCAAGATATGGAAGAGGAAAATAGAGCAGCTTTCTTATTGGAACGGAAGGTAGCTCTGCCTTACTTGGTTCCAATGCCTCTAGCTTCTCTTGCTCTTATTGCGGACAGGAGCTGGTCGTTAAGGATGGTCCTCTGATAGTTGAACGTGAGAGAGAGACATAAGCGGAGCAAAGATAGAGAGACAGAGTGAGAGAGACAGTGAAAGAGAGAGAGGAAAGAAGATCCGGTCAGCTCCTTACAAGTGGGAACCAATTTTCCTCGACGGTCATACCTGCGAACTGTTCCGCTGGCCTTCCATCCACTCTTCCTCATCATAAGTGTCATCTTCGCTGTCAGTAGTGGAGCCACTGTTCGGTCTATCAGGATCAACAGTTCAGCTTAGCGGATTGAGGTAGGGAAGAGAGATAGAATGTGAGGAGAACAGACAGAGCCAGTAGAGGAATACGGAGGCTTACAAAAGAGAGAGGCAGAAAGAAGAGGCGAAGCCAATAGAGACGATCAGTAGGAAGAGTCAGACTTGAAGAATGTGAGAAAAGGAAAAAGGACGTAGCTTCGAAGGTGGGACGCGTGGCCCTAAATTTGTCAATAGAGACAGAGGAGAGAATAGAAGAGAAGAGATGAAGATCGGGTGGTCCTTACCCTCTGGCATTCTTGAACTTATCCCCCAGGGCTTGGTGCAGAAGAGAGCCCACAGCATTACCGCTTGATGACTGCCTTTGCATCTTCAGAGGAGTGCCACCCGGAGACCTGATCCACAGTGCCGGTAGTGAGTGCCAAACCGAGAGAGAGAGAGAGAGAAGGCAGAGAGAGAGACGGAAATAAAGCTCTGTCAAGCAAAAGACTAGGAGGACAGAGGGTGCAGATAACGCGGTACAATGATAGAGACAACGGATATGCCTTTGGGGTTCAACGGGAAAAAGAGAAACAAAAAGAAGAAAGCAAATTGTCACCTTGGAGTCTCTGTCTTTCGCAACCTCTTAGCACCTCCACTAAGGATTTGGTCTGTGAGTGTCGCTCCTCCCTCTTCGCTCTGTCTCCCTTCCAGAAGGAATCTCTTCTCCAGTTCATAGCCCATCGTCTCCATGTGATGCAGCCACTGATCAGCTCCGCCCTCTCCATCCAGCTCTTGTGTCTCAATGAGAGTCACTCTGAGGCCATTTCTAGGGCGAGGGTCTTGCCCTACTCGTCCTCCTGCGTCCGCTACGGGGCCCCACATCGCTACAGGGCCACGCTGGTTGACGGGATAGCTCTCTTCTTCAGATTCCTGGTTCTCATAGTCGTTTTCTTCCTGATGCTCCTCATGAAAGTGACTTTCTTCTCTCTCTTCTTCTTGTTCACCTTCCTCCTCTTCCGGTTCTCGCTGTGGTCTGGGCTCTTCAGTCCTGGCTCCGGGCACCTGAGTGCTGCTGGAACGTGCATGTAGTGCAGGGTTGAGCTTGGCTAACATTGCCATTTCCTCTCTTAGTCGCGCCAGCTCGGTCTCCAAAAAGTGAATCTTAGTGATAGTTGTCAGGCCCTGTACAGGGGTTAGAAGCGGCGGGAGAGAGACGGGAAATAGGTTTGAGAGAGCGAGACCGAAGACGCAAACAAATAAAGAGAGAGAGGGACCGTGCCGGAGACGAAAGGAACGAGAGAAGACAGAGAGACGAATGAGAGAAGCAAGAGGAAGGGAAAGAGAGGGGCAAGAATGAGTCAAGAACTCGGGGGGACTGAGACTCTTGAAGGAAGAGCATGTGCGGCGGAGGTCTGGGAGAGATATTTACACGGGAGAAGATAGAACGAAGAGAGAGGAATCTTCCGACATGAGAGGGATTTCAAATGACAGAAAGATGGCGTTCAACACAAAGCGGAAGGGACGAAGGCGGGAGAAGAAAGAGCGGAAGAAAGAGCAAATAAGCGCTATGGTCAGAGGTGAAGAATCAGGGCGACTAAGGACGCCGATGGGCATGAATAAAATGAGTGATATCCGCGGTTTAGGGATACATCTGAAGACCTCAACGAGAGAGAATGGAAACAATAAAGCCGCATCAAGTCATACATCGTTCTCTGCTCCTGCTGTTCTTCTCTTAGGCTTTGGCGCAGCTTTCGCTATCGAGGCCATAAGCTTGCGTAAAAAGCGGCGGACTCTGCGAAGCTTCACCTAAGACATGAAGAGACAGAGAAGGCAAGCCGCGGAGAGAGAAATTGGTGAGAAAATGGGAGGAGAAATAAGGAGAAAGCATCACAAAGAGAGACAATGCTTAGTGCTTGGTGAGGGTTTCAAGGTGACGCGGATCGGAAGAGTGATGATGACGAGAAGCAAGAGACTTTTTATGTTTCAATGAAAGTTTTTTATGTTGCGAGTAGGAAGATAGACTGAGTGGACAGTCAGTAACGGATAGAGCGAGAGAGGGAAGAGGGCGAGAGAAAGAGCGAAGCAGAGAGCGGTAGTGAGAAAAGGGAGAGAAGAGAAGACAGGCGAGACAGGAAGAGAGAGGGAGAGAGGAGAGAGAGTAATAAGAAGAGAGATAGAGAGAGGGGAAGAGAGAGACCGCAAGCCATGAAAGAGAGCACGTGTGGCGCGATGAGAGAGAAATGGACCTAGAAGTCACATATAAGCCTAACAATATTGCAGTGAGAGAGATCAAATTGAAGATATAAATGAGGAAAGACCAACAGGGAGAAAGGCCCCGGGTGCTAATTGTAGTCAAGAGAGAAACAGACAGTTCAGCAGCAGACATGAGAGAAAGGTCGATGGTCACCTTTCCAACTAACCTGGATGATGTGCGAGTTCATGGGGTTCCGCGTGGTTATCTCGTAGAGATCAAAAGCAACGCGGAGAGCTTGGTGCTTGGTCTCCGCTCCGAATTCCTGAGAGTAAAGTGGCGACACACAGAGAGAGAGAGAGAGGGAGAGAGTGTTTTCATAGTGAGAGGAACGTCATCAACGATAGAGGTCACCGACACTTTCCTCAGTCTAGTCACCGTACCATGAGGCGGAAGAGAAAGCGATGGTTCTCTTCTAGGAGTTCGTCAATCTTTCTCCGAGCTAACAGAGAGTCTTCTTTCTTGGGCTCTTCCATTCTGCCAACATCTCGTGACTCTCTCTCCTCAGCTTCAGGAGGCACAGTTTGTCCACTGCTTGTGTCGATGGTCAGCTTTCTCTTCAGAAGAACCTCCTCGAGGGATGGGCCTGCCATCTTTGGACCAAGACCTTCTGCTCCTAGCTGTTATCCAAGTCCAAGGCAAGTTACGTGAGCCTACGGAGCACCCTGGCGGCACTTGGAGCTTCCACCAAGGGTTAGATAATGGCGCGTTGACCGGCCGCCCTAATGAGGAGCAGGATGCAGGCTAAGCAAGGTAAGAGAAGGGCCGTGCTACGTGGATTGCAGCGCGGATAACGTCCTTGAACAACTGGTCTTGACTCAGGCTAAAGCTTCATTCATCCACTGTCAGCGCAGGAGTCAGAGATCTAAGCCTGTGGGCTCTACTTCTCCTCCCTCTGTGACAGTGTGCCTCTCT
>FLMG01002229.1:0-12698 GCA_900088475.1 Hyphochytrium catenoides | reverse complement strand
TCTCTCTCTCTCTCTCTCTCTTTCTCTCTATATCTTCTATCTCTCTCTCTCTCTCTCTCTTTCTCTTTCACTTTCTCTGTCCTTTCTCATCTTGTCCTTGCGAGACCGCCAGCGAAACCTTGATGAGAGAGAAAAGAGGGAGAATGTGAGAGACTACCTCGAAGAGGAAAGAGAGAGACAGATCGAAAGAGACAGACCGAGAGAGACAGAGAGCGACTCGAGAGATAAAGAGCCGAGGAGATAAACAGACCTCATCAAGGAAAACCTTCCACCTCCTTCCTTTTTGTTGATGTGAGAACGGATAGCCAAACAGCCACGTTCCCTCTCTCTTTCTCTTCCATTGCTCGTCCTCTCGTCTCTCTCTCTCTTAATAATAAGGCGCACACCCTCTCTCTCTACTATTTTCTCCAGCTTTTGATCGAGCTCCTGAACGGCAGTTGAGAAAGAGAAAAGTAGATTGTCTCTCTCTCTCTCTCATATCGCCGAGCACTCTCTTCCTGTCCTGAACTCTGCCACATCTTCAAGAGCTTCCGGGCGGCGAAGTTATTGAAAAGAGAGAGCTGCAGAGCAACTAACGAAGGCTTGTGAGGCAGAGAAGATAGGAAAGTCAAGATGTGCGGCATCCTGGGTATTATCTTGGCTGATGAGCGCCACAATGTCAATCAGCTCATTTATGACGGGCTCACCGTCCTCCAGCATCGCGGACAAGGTGAGGCTATAACTGCAGTCTCCGTGACGGAGCTGTCTTCTACCTCGTTTAATCAACATTTAGACCCCAGAGACAGTGCTCTCTCCTCTTTCTCTTTATCCTTTAATGCAGCCTCCCTGTCGTCTTCATTGTCTAGGCGCTCGAGCTCCATTAGTAGAAAGCAGTAGTCTCTAGACTCAGCCTTGTGTCTTTCTTTCTGACCTCTTCTCCTCTCTCGCTTTACGACTTGGGCCCCGTCTCTCTCTCTGGTCTCTCCTCTCATCACTGTCTCTCGTTTTCCTTCTTCAACCCGTTTCTCCTCTCCTTTGCTTTTTTTCTCTGTCTGTCTTCAAATAGATGCTGCGGGTATGGTGACCTCCCACAACGGTCGTTTCCACCTGCGCAAGGACAACGGACTCGTGAAGGATGTCTTCCAGCAGAAGCACATGCTGGTCCTGCAGGGCTCGGCTGGCATCGGACACTGCCGATATCCTACTGCTGGCAGCTCCTCCAACATTGAAGCCCAGCCTTTCTATACCAACTCTCCGTACGTCATTCGCTGTGCCCACAGCCTATCCCCTTCTTCTACTCTCTGCTCCTACCTGCGTCTACCTGCGGTTCTCCTGGCGCTCTCGGGGTTGCTTGCTTTAGCTTCCCTCTTATGCTACGTATTTCCTTGGGAGCTAGGACTGCTCTGTTCCCTGTCCGTCGAACTCTTCAGTAACCGGTGTAGATCTTTCTGTTATTCTCTCCCTCTCCCTCTGGGCCTAAGGAACTCACTTCTCTTGCTCGGGCCGAGCTTGCTGGCTAACGCAGATTCTCCTCTGTCTTTCTCGTTTGACGTCCTTACAGTTACGGACTGTGCTTAGCTCACAATGGGAACCTGGTGAATGCACGGGAAATCACGGCGGAACTTTCTAAGAACAATGTTAGGCACATCAACACCGACTCGGTAGGACGCGGGACGTGGCACTCTCCCTCTCTTTGTCACCTCTTCCCTTGCGTTACCGCTGTTTCTAGCTGGACAGCACCATATTCTCTATTTCTATTTCTCTCCTTTCTAGCGTGTTCACTTCTCTCCCTTCTTCTTAATGAGACTAACTCTCGTGGTCTATTATCTCTCTATATATCAGGACTCCGAGCTACTATTGAATGTATTGGCGGACGAAATCATGAAGCAGCCCTTTCCCCTCACTCCCGAGAACATCTTTGAGGCCGTTAAGAAGCTGTACAAGAGGTGCAAGGGAGGATATGCAGCTGTCGCCATAATTGCAGGTAACAGTTGAAGGCGCTGAGGCTACTTCCCTGGGGTCCGTAAGAGTGAGGAGGAGGGAGAGGAGAAGAGGAGGAAACAGAGAGACAGATTGACACGCCAGAGATAGCAGTAGAGGGACAGTAAGGAGAGAAAGAGTGACAGGGACAAGAGAGACATGGGGGTTAAAAGACATAGAGGAGTTGAAAGATGACAGGAAATGGAGAGAAAGATACATTGAGAAAGTATGGAAGCCTTGTTGATTGGCTGACGGTCTGCTGTTCTGGCCGGCTGTCTCTTCTTTTGCAGGCATTGGCCTCCTGGCCTTCCGGGACCCCTATGGTATCCGTCCTATTGTTATCGGTTGCCGCCAATCCGCTGCCGGAACGGACTATGCCGTGGCTTCAGAAAGCGTGGCGCTCGACACGCTAGATTTTGAGCTTATGCGTACGAGCTTACACAAGTATGCTGTCCTTTAATTGACTGTGGCATCCCTGATCTTCTCTCTGTTTCTCCTTTAGGGGACGTGGGACATGGTGAAGCTGTATTTATCTCGCAAGACGGACACATGTACAGCCAGAAGTGCGCAGACTTTGGCCATCTTACTCCTTGCATATTCGAACACGTGTACATGGCAAGACCGGACTCTGTTTTGGATGGAGTATCGGTCTACCAAGCGCGCCTCAGGATGGGAGAAAGATTGGCTGCTAAGCTACTAAGAGAAAAGCCTGATCATGACATTGACGTGGTGATTCCTATCCCAGACACCAGCAGGACGAGTGCACTACAGGTTGGCGAACTACGTAAACATTTCTGGTCCTCGTTTCTGTCAATTTCTTGTTCTTGCATGACGCCCGGGGTCCTTCCTGCGTGTACGGCTGTACCCTACTTTCTTCGTCGTTCATACCTCTCTTCCCTGGTTCTTTCTCTCTTCCTTTGCCCATCTCTTCTCTCTCCCTCTCTCTCTCTCTCACAGACACACGCACGCACCCTCTCACTCTCTCTCTTTTGTTCTGTTCTTCTAAGAGATACCACCAGTATCTATGTTCCTCGTTCTGTTGTCACATCGTGCCTTTTACAAATATTGCCGTCAGTGTCATGTCGTGCTTCAGATTGCGTTGTGGTGCGCACCTACACTTCCTTCTTTGACTACTCTGGTGCTTATATATTACCCTCTCCTGGATCGCCGTTGTCGATATGTCTCGAGTATATCCTAAATCTTATCCCTGTGGCAGCTCTCGTACCAGCTGAAGCTACCGTACCGTGAAGGATTTATCAAGAACCGATATATCGCCAGGACCTTCATTATGCCTGGACAGGTGAGAGAAAGAGGCATCTCAATCTTTACAGAGAATGACAGAACGGACATCCGTTTGGCTAATTGTACCCTTGTTGTCGTTGGCCCTTCTCGTCCTTTCTTCTTTCTATCTCTTTTCTCTTCTTTCCCTGTCAGGCCACTCGCAAGAAGACCGTGAAGTTGAAGTTAAATGCCATCAAGTCGGAGTTCAAGGGGAAGAATGTGCTTCTTATCGATGATTCGATTGTCAGAGGTACCACTTCCAGAGCCATTGTGCAAGTGGCCAGGGATGCTGGAGCAAGGTCCGTCAACTGTTTAGGAGGAACCGTCATGAAGTCGGATATCTATAGCTTTGCACGGTTAAGTTGTCATAAGGGAAAGGAAGGAAGAGGTGGAGGAGAAAAGAAAGCTAGCCTAGAGAAGTTTAAGGGAACACGATGAAGGACACCTAGTGGCTCAGGACAGAAGGAGACTCTTACATACAGTATGTGTCTTTCCCGTTATCTTTCCGTATATCTCCTGCTTCAGGAGAGTTTACTTTGCTTCGGCGGCCCCAGCCATCCGGCATCCCAATGTGTACGGCATTGACATGCCAACCAGAGAGGAGCTGGTGGCGCACACGAGGAGCGAGGATGAGATCGCCAAGTCAATAGGGGCGGACTGGGTTCTCTATCAGGTGAGAAGTGATGGACGCCTCGTACAGGCGGGTTTGCCATTTCACTTCCACTTGGGGGCTTGCTTACTTCATCCTGCTGCTTAGGAGAAGTACTTTGTTCCCATTTGTTTTCTTCTTTGCCTCGCCCTTGTCGGTCCTTTATTGTCTCACGATTTTGATTGTTGAGTCGAAGGAGGCTGACAGACGTTGTACTGCTTGGTTTCTATGGACTCACGTTCGTTGTGTTTCGAAGCTGGGCTAATATTATCTCTCCTCTCAGGACCTGAGTGACCTCGAGGAATGTATCCGCAGCTTAAACCCAGCCATAGAAGCTCTCGACTCCTCTTGCTTCAGTGGCTGCTACGTAACGGGCGATATCACTGACAAATACTTCGAGGAGTTGAACAGAGTGAGATCGGATGCTGCTCTAGCGAAGAAGAATACCACGTTCTGGAGAACGATGAGCGATCCAGCGACAGAGGATAACATTGACCTTACCCAGGGACAATAATAGAATGCCTCGGGCATGATGTGGCACTACTTAACTTCTCCTCTCTCTCCATCCTCTGCGCCTGTCGCCCATCAGTGATGTTCACTCATCCTGATCAACGCTTTACCTTCCCTACTTTCTCTTCGTGATAGCTCAGATATATCGTCACCTAATAAAAGACATTAAAACTCCTTTGAACTGCCACTGCAGAGCTGTGTCCTCCCTCACTTTGATGTGTCAGTCAGCCTTTGACTTTAAATTCTCTCCTCCCTTTGACAACCTGTTCGATATCTGGGTCAAAAGGTGAATAGTCTCACAGATTGAGCTCTAGACGAAGAGAGACAATCTCTTTGAAGGAGGTCCAGCGCTCCTTTTGTTCAACAGCCGCAACACCGTTCCTCACGTCAAAATAAAAGTAGTGTTGCTGCCATCTCTGGTACATTAGGCTCACAGTACCCATGGCAACTCCATTCCTGCCAAGTCCGCCCTGGAGGTCCCGCTCGCAGCTCCTTTCCTCTCGGACGATCATCTCTGAATACTCTTGCCGACCAACATTTCTTTTCGAGTATCCATGAGGAACGACCAACCGAAGCCCAAACCCCGCTCTATCAGCCTCGTGATGGGTTGCTCGAAGTTGATACGTCAACGTCATGGGTGTCACGTTAACATATGGTTAAAACCTGACTCTAATGTGCCGCATTTAAGCGGTTAGAGAGACGAAAGTGAATTACTACTCCAAGCAGGAAGACACTCCTCCTTCTCTAATCGTCAATCTCCTCTCTCCGGTCATATCGGGGCTGCCCCAGCCAGATGTGGTCAGAACGATACCTTCGCAAGGACGAAGTATTGCTGCAGAAGCTGCTGAGCAGATGGGTCCACTCTGCTGCCGATGAGCTCCTTCAGCTGCAGACGGACGACGGCAAACAAGATTTGAGCATGAGAAGCAACTAAGTGGAGTGGTTACTTGAGAGGAGAACCATGAAAGAAAACTATCAGATAAATGTAGATGAAGTCATGGCTTACCCCAAGCTCTGGATGCTTGCTGTTAAGAGCCACCAAGCCCTGATCACAGAGAAACTCATGAGCACATGTCATTCACACACAGCGGTAGTTTGCTGGCGTTTCTAACCCCACCACCGTTGGACCTATCCAGCTCTGAGCATAGCCTTTCTTACCTGGGCAAGAGAGACTCTTGGATCGAGGTCCTTAAAATAGTCGTCCTGATCAGATGCAGCGAAATGAAGCTTGGAAAACCCCGCCGAGTAGCCCATTAACTCCTCCAGTCCCTCTTCATCGTCAACATCTTCAGAACCATAATGGGTTAGTAAGGAGAAAGGTCATCGAGACCTGAAGATAGATTGCCATGAGGTCCATAGAAGTGTGAAACTAGAGCAAAAAGAAAAAAGGCAGAACAGGAAGGCGTTTTGAACTAAAAACAAGGAAACTTGAGGTAGATCCTAGAAGAAGAAAGGAGAAGGTTCTATGGAGGTGAAGCAGCGAACTTGCCACCTTCGTCTGTAGTCCTATCGGTTGGCAGCTCCAGCAGGCTGAGTATTCCAGTTATTGCCATAACAAGGAGGTCTGGAGACTTGTGAAGAGGTTGTCCTTCTATGAGTAAGCGAGTGCTGCCGATTGCCACTGTCTTCTTCTCGGCATTGCCATTGATCTTCCGCACGTTAGGAAACCACACCTGCTGTGTAAACATCACAAACATGCCAGGCTGGATGGCCTCACATGCCTTGAAAGGAAAGAAGAAAGCGGGCGACCAATTAGTAATCGAACAAACTCATGCTCTTCCTCTGCCTTGCCAAACTAGGGATACTAAGGGTAAAACGCCGCACCTAAACGGACTCTTCTTCAGCTTCTCCCCCACCTCCGATTTTCCCAACATGTAAGGTCGCGAATCAGCTAGACCCCATCATCACAGCAGAGCTGGTCCCTCTTTTGGCCTATTTCTTAACCTCGAACTGAAGCAATGTCCTTCTTATCCTTCTTACCTGCATGAAGCCTTCTACCCCGTGCTTCCCGCACAGCACTGATAAAGCAACAACATAATCGGTAGCAAACTTAACGGTCATGTTGGCGGAAAGACGGGTCATTAACAGGCGAATTATAGTTTCCAGATGCATGCCAAACTGCTGGAGGGCCATTTTTCCAAAGACAGAGCGAAGGAGGTCGAAACCGTGGTGCTCGTTGATCTTGGAAGCAATCAGCTTCTGAAAGACCCCCAAGATGCCTGAGGTATGTTGTCAGGACCAAAGAAGAACTCGTAGGCAATATAAGGAACTTATGTTAGAAAGGAACCCAGCAAAAGGCAATTTAAGCCTTAGAGTAACCAAAAGCAAGCGCGTGCAGCGCCTCCGCCACAGCAGGACAATCACGACTTTTCGTCAAGGAGCAACCTTGGCAGAAGGATGGAGCAACCATTGATATCAGCAGAAAACGGTAGTACGGGCTGACGGATAGTTTCTTCTGCCTGGTACAGAGATCAAGGTGCATAATACCTTTGAGACTAGTATCATCTATTTCTTGAGGCGCTTTCTTCACATACGAGCACAGCAACCTAGTCATGGCGGGAATGTTTGCCCTTCTCTCCCACATGGGTGGCGCGAGAAGAGGCTGCAAGAGACTCCGGAAGGCGGGAGATAAGCCCCCAGGTCTGAAGTCCAGTAATTGGGCCAGCACCTACAAGGATTAAGAATGCATAGTTGGTCTCGTGAGCACATTTTCACAGAATCTCTCTTCCGTATAGCTGGTAGATTGGCTTTCTCTTATTCCCAACCGCTTTCTTTCATCTAGACGTTCTCCCATCGAAGGTGCTTCTCTGTTGACCCTCGCTTCGTCTCATTTATGAGTCAGCTTTACACCGCCTCTGGAGAAGCTGTCCCTATCCTCTCGCCTTTGTTTCAAGCCTCTGGAATACCAGATCCCCAATAATCTACACCCTTTGCTTACCTGGAAAACATATGGCGCCAAACTTTCGACATCCATGCTCAAGACCGTCTGGAAAGGAGGGAAGAGGAGCTGTTCACACTTCTCTACAGCCACCGCGTTGGTCTTGGCAGCGTTCCTTACAAGGACAGAGATTGACTCAAAGAGATAATGGCTAAATAGAGGGTTGGTGGGGTTCGAGCAAATCCTTCCCAAGACAGCTGTTAGCTTCTGGATGGCAATATCTGCGGCACTGACGATATCCTCTTGCGCCACGTTGATTACTCTCATGATAGCCTTCATTACATAGTCATTTTCAGGATAGTTTGGACGCTCTAGGATTCCAAACAAAGCCGTGAAGATAGGCTCCAGAAACTGCTGCAGGTCAGTCCGTCCAAATCTATAGTGCAGTCGACCATCAGGACCCTTGTCCTTCACAGTAAGGACTCGCTCCACGCACGCAGCCGCGTATGTGTGCACGACGAACTGGTCTGAGCGCATATGGTTGATAAGCAGCGGGATGAGCCTCTTCATTATGTCAGCGGAGATCTGCGGGCAAGCAACTTAGTATTCAACACCATCCGGCATGTGTCTTTCAGTTGGAAAGATAGGAGGTGATAGATAGAGGCTCTGCCAATGACCGGACGTCTCAGTCTAAGAAGGAATGGGAGAGGGTAAGCCCTTAGGAAACTTGCCTGGTTTCGGAAGGTAGAAACAAACTTGATTGCATCTGCCTTGATGATGGGTGAGGTTGTTCCCTCGGGGCTCTGAAGCTCGGGCAAAATGTGACTGGAGAAAAAGTCCATTACATTTATCAATTCGTTGGTCTGGGTTGCGCCCTTGGCTTTAGTCTGTGCCTTTACGGCGAGGGCGATGACAAGGTTGATCTATGGCAATCAGAAGTGATTAGCCTTTCTGCTAGGTTTAGGTAGAAGGGCCACTACTGCAATTTAAACAGCCAATCTTTGATATATGATAGATCTGGAAGAGCTGAGTGTGGCTTACCGAGGCATCTTTAGCTTTCCATTGCTGTCTATCCCCGGCATATCGTTGGAGCATGTTGCTCAGGATTCCCTGACAGATCTGGGTTACTGGCTCCTGGAATTGCTTCAGCAACCCGCGCACAAGATCGCAAGCACTCCGTCTTCTCGTATCGCTATCACTTCCCTCAATGTCCCTCCGGATGTAGTCCATTGGATTGTCTTCAAAGAGCTCCTCCTCCTCATCGCGAAGCATTAGGTTTGGCACCACAATATTGTCACAGATTTGCCTGAGTGTATTCGGATCCTGGAACATCGGTTTGTTGGTCGCTTGGCTCACGACAGAGGTAAGGAAGCGGATACAGGTGGTAGTGAGGATGTCGTGCTTCGGTTGGGTCGTCACTTTGGTCGTTAGGGTCCAGACAAGCTGCAAACACAGAACGTTAGCTTTGAGAACGTGAGATTAGATAGAAGAACCAAAAAAGTAGCTGTGGTGCAGGCGAGGAAGGCCTCTCAGACTCCAACAACCTCTTAAGTATAAAGAAACGAGGACGAAGAGGTGGAAGATAGGCAAAATATGATGGGAAGCTGGACGGTTCCAAACCTGTGTAAAGGTCTGAAGCCTCTCGGTTTTGAGTTCCTCCAAATACTTGTCAGCATAGAGGATTAGGTTCTCTACTATAGCTGCCTGAACTTGGTCTAAGGGTCCAGGCTCATTCTCCTCGCTAGAGTCCACAAGAAGAGGGTTCTCGTAAGAGAGATAGGTGGCGAAGTAGCCCATAAAGTCCTGGATATGATCTTCGAAGAACTCTGTGGAACGTGAGATCAGCCGAGTTATTGGAACTCTTCCTTGGCGCTGCTGGGTGCCCCTCTAACTGCCAAAGTCTTTCCCACCTGGAAGGTCTTGGTAGTTTAAAGAGAAGAAAATGCGACAAAGAAGACGCAAACAGAGGAAGATCTGAATAAGTGTCTCCTTGTTCTTCTGATTGGCGGTAATCGCCTCGGAGGTCATCTTGAACATCTGCAGCAGGGGTTGCTATACGGTTGGTTAGATTTTGAGTTCCTTTGGAAGGAAGTTGCGATTGCATCAGCTTACTTGGAACTGCTCTAAGCAGTATTTTAGCTCTCGAAATAGCTCATCAGATTTGAAGACATAGCGGAACCTACAGTTTGCCAAGCGCACCACATGGAGACAATGAGGCAGAGGGTAAATGAAGACGAGCTCACACAGCTCACTTGGAGTAAGAGCCCTTCGATTGGAAGTGGCCTTTGACTAACCTCTTGAAGATTGAATTTGCAGTCATGAGAACGCCATGAGTAACCTTCCAATCGGAGGTGCTGAGCTTGGAGATTAGCTCTGGTAACAAAGACTCCCATTTGGCAGGGAAGTCGTGCACGCTTATCAGAGATAGTGCCTCTGAAATCTGAATGGGACCGTAGCTCAGACCTTGTGCGGGAACGATCAACAGGGTGTTGAGGGACAAACCTGGGCTTGAACAAGAGGTGGCGTAGTGCACATCAGGTTTACGATGTGTGTCTTAATGGCAGCTCTATCCGACTCTGGTAATGCATTCCCTCTTCCTCCTTCAATCTCTTCCTGTGAATGATCATAGCACAACAGTTACTTCGCCGCTATGGGAGAAGTATAAGAATCTGGCCTTACCCCGGACCAGTAGCGTTTTACAAAGTTCTTGAAGGTAACCGCACAAATCTGAGATAGCTTTGCATCTGACGAGGACTGTAGTAGCTGCAACAAGGCAAGTGAGTAGCCAGGGGTCTTCTCGACGTTTCTGAGAAAGCTCTCAGCTGGAGAACCGGTCCGTGTTAGTGTCTCTTCGAAGACCAGATATAGGAAGCCTACCTTGACCCCGAAGATTGAGATCGGGACTGAGGGTGCAAAGCAGCGCCTCCTTAAGCTGGTTGGGATCAATGTTGCTCATCTTTTTGACAGAATGACCGCCTAGTTTAAGCTTCCCTTAGCACACGGATAAAGTAACAACCAACCCTCCGAAGGCCCTAGATGACAAGTACTAACTCACGTTCAAGGCTCACTTCCTCCCAAGCTGCAGCAGCAGGCTCTATACTCGCAGTACACCGCCTTTCAGAGGCCTGGTAGAGCTAAAGTGGCCGCAAATCTTCGTCTGAGGTTCAGAACTCAATGATATTTTCGCCTCACTGGCGATGATGAAGTTCTAGAACCAGAAGCTGCCGATCCGAAAATCAAAAATCATTACAAACCCGGCAATTAGATCTACCACAAGAATCATATTACTACGCCTTACAGAGTAGGTTTCTAACGCCAAGAAGATAGCCAGGCTGTCAGGATATTATTGTTTTATGGTATCAATGCAAGGATCAGAAGCGGAAGTGCACAAAGATTCTTGGCAATGGTATGCCGGACCTTGGTAACGAATCTGACCGACTATATGCTGGAATAATGAGTTAAAGAGCTACACACTTACAGAATGGAGACTGGCATCTGTTTCCTGGCATGTTGTGTGAAGCTTCTCTCTCAGCTTGTGTCTCTAAAGATGAGTGGTGTCTTCAGCAAGCTCAAGAACGGGTACAACTACACATCTTCACGTCCGGGTTGAGAAGAGTTCCATTCTGAGTCCTGGCTCCGGGGTGGCATTGGTGAGACCTTCGGGATCCTGATTGTTGATAGTACGATCTATCGCAAAGCTCTCGGCGACTACAGGGCTAAGGTAAAGCACAATAGTTTCGAGTGGGAGGACAGTACATTAACTGTACGCCGCTCTTGGAGTCACCTATTATTACAGCACAGTCTATTCTTGCTGGCCAAGATAGTGCCCTAGGAATCCGCTTGCCATTGCCTTCATACAGAAGCATACGCATACACGCTGTCAGTATATTCTAGAGAGCTACAAAATGTTGTCTGAAAATAAGGGAATAGCTGCGCTGCAGCTTTGGCTGCTGCTGGTGGCCGCCTTGCGAATCTTCGCTGTTGTTTTGGGCTATGGCTTTCCCCAGAAGTTTCAGGGGTACCTGTTTGATAGGCGGCCGGACCAAGGTAAGAGGGCTTTTGCTTGTGCTGATGCTAGCCGACACTGACGTTGTACGATACTGCCTTGTAGTCTCTTTGCTGTACGGCCGGACTTTCGCTATATGGACACTAGTCACCAACACGTTATGCCTTCTTTCCGTCTTCCACATACATGAGCGCGGAATATACATTGCGACTTTGCTCTCGTTTGTCTACGCAATATTTCACTTCAGCACAGAGCTTTTGTATTACGAGACAATGTCAGTTAAAGCCTTTATGTCGCCGTGTATTGTCGCAAGTAAGTGGGTAATGTTGGCGCCGCGACCAGCGTCAGGAGTTAACACCACTGTTCCTATAGGCATTTCAACGGTATGGATGCTGGTGCTCTGGAACCAGTGCTTGGGGAATGGAAATGGCACCGAGTCTGCTAAACGCAAGTAACAATCTAGGGTCCACAAGTTGTGCATCTAGATCACAGAGGGGTTTAGCTCCATCGCTCTTGCTTTTCCTCCAGCTAAAGTTGACTTTAAACTTCCTCAATATTTGAGGCCGCATGGCGGTTAAGTTCTTTTCTCCTGTTGGTGGGCACGGTTAGTTCCAAAGAGCCAACGGGATAAGTAATCGAGAGCCCTTACGCTAGACCGATGAAGGCGAATCTATCCAGATTCTTCTCACTGTCAGGAATCGGAAAGGCAGGGTTCTTGATTCCAAGGCTCTTGAGCGCTACGCCGCAGCATTAGTTCCAGGTAGACATAGCTTGAGACTTACGACATCATCACCTTCGAGGTACTGGGCTCCAGAAATTTTGCCCTGATTGTTGATGTCGAACATACCAAACATCGTCTGCAGATCAGCGTCGGTGAAGAATGTGTTCTGTACAAGAACCATTTGAGCATCGAAAGGCTATAGTTGGCCAACTACCAAGCTCCACCTACGGATCTTTTGGACTCCTGCATGTATTTCCGCTTTTTTAGTTCATCCAGCAAGAAGGCATTCGGATCGTTTGGCTGATGATATACCAGCATCGTTGTGAGCTCCTGGTAGAAGCGCAATATCAACAAAATGGTTCGTCTTTCATCAATGCATAAGCGCCACTCTACAACTCACCTCGAACAGAGTTTGGAGCTTGTGCTTTTCAAGATAGCGTGTGCTCTCTTCCCGAGGATCAAATATCGGGCTTGAGGTCATGATCCTCTCGCTCCACTAAGACAACAACGTCAAGATTTCTTCCACTCGACAACGAAGTAAATATCCGTTCAGAGTTGATTCACTGTTCGGCTCCGTATTCGGCTCGTTATTGATCGTCCTTCGCTTTAGCTCCGTCAGAGTGGAGGCTAATAAGAGGCCTGGCATCCTCCCCCGCCACGCAACCTGCTCGAACGTGCGAACAGCAGCTACAAC
>FLMG01002228.1:0-12408 GCA_900088475.1 Hyphochytrium catenoides | reverse complement strand
ATACCTACCGAGCAGTTCTCAGATTGCAGAAGCCACAGGTTCCCAATGACAAACCACGCCAGACCGGCCATTACTAAGACTTCCTTAAGCTTGTTCAACAGCCAGCCGCTTCTAACATAGAGCTGCTGCTGGGTTGAGACGGGCCTGTACGAGACCAACTGTTGTGGGGAGCAACGTCCAAAGTATATGATGCAACTAGCCGACACAAAGGCACACGTGAGTAAGGCTAACCTCTAAAACGGCAGCTATCCATATAATGAGGGCAATGAAAGGCGGAGGGAAAGAAGACAGACGAGATCGCTGGAGAACGCAGCTAGGTAGAGCACGCACCAAGCGATGAGATGGATCAGCATTCTTCCGGCCGACAACGCGACCCACCACCGCAGGGGAACATCGCATCCCGCCGACTCTTTCCAATGGGATGGCAGAATTGTGGCAGCCGCTACGATCTAACAAGCAGTCGCCACCTCATAAGTGTCGGCTCGGTTTTTACTCTAGACAAGCAAAATTTCCCCGCTCTCTCTGCATCTTCCTCCGTGGTGCATATGACTCATATTCTCCCGTCTCGCTGGGCCACAAGTGTTCTCCCTTCTCTGCCGCTAGCTAATCGTACTCGTATTCTTATCCTACTTTCCTTGCAATAAATTTAAATGATCCTCCTCCCCCTTCTTTATCACCTAGATTTGCACACTCATCCGGTCGGACTGACCTGAGGAAAGTCTACGATGCAAACCACGATTAGCGCGATCTTAGAATAGTCCCTACCATCGGAGGTAGTGAAGATATTGTTCTGCATTTCCAGGACCCAAGCGCAGAGGATACCATCATTAGATATAAAGACTTGCTCTCTGCAATGTGCACGATCTCTTACCCCTGTCCCTGAGCTTGACGACGGGCTTGCTGCTAACTCATCGCTTGAAGACTGCCGAATGCGTCAGAAGGTCAGTTGACAGGTGCGAGCATATATCTATCAGACATCAACAAGTACAGGATGCCAAATGCATTGTGAGGAAAGAAAATACTACTCAGCTTCAAAGCGGAAACTCTAGTTTACAGGTGTTTAGAACAGACAACCTGTAAGTTAGTGTAGCGCACGGGCAGGATATTGCCACCAGCCACGCCAGTGTCTGCAAGGTGGGCAAGAGGCAGGTAGTGAGAATGTACTCCATTCCAGGGAGAGAAAAAAACGGTCTCTTTACCGTCTCTTGGCATCCTGTTGTCCTGCTCTACTTGAGTCTTTGCAGCAAATGTGTATATTCGGCTTAATCCTGGCCTTGCCACCTCTCAAGGTCAGGTTGGATTCTGGCACATGCCTAGCCCCATTCACAGCGGCCGACCAGTGACCAAGCCATGATTTGTACTCGGATGACCCAGAAGTCGACACTTCGTCGGCCTGACAGCTACTTTCCCTGATTAGATCTGGTAGTGAGTACACAGCACGGTCGTTACGGTCTTATAAAGATAGAAGTCAACTACGCATCAAACGGTCGACCACTCCGGGCAGCGGGTAAGAACAAGCTTGCTGGGGTAGAGGAAGGCTCTCCAAAGGCAGCTCGCCAGATAAGTCTAGTACTTGTAGGAGCTTCGACGACGAGCCTTGTTGAGGGCAAACCTTCTTAGGAGCGAATCTCTAGGAAAGAACGCGTTCAACCGCTAGGAAGGAGAAAGCTTCGTTCTTTCTTTCTTGTAGAGAACTATCGCCGCTTGAAGGTCCATGCACAACATCAAGATGATCGTCACCTTTCTATGCACTTCGAAGCTGCAGGAACATAGGGTTTATCTTCTCGTCTAGCATATTACATCTCTCTTCACTCTGGCTTTAGCTGCCGCTGATTAACATAACTGACAGTGTCATCTCGATCCTTCTCTGTCTGTCCGCCTTTGTCCATTCTCTTCCAATGTATGTTTGTTGCGAATTCACTCTTGTGTCGGCATATTATTGAGACCAAATGGCATTCTCTGCGGTCAGATCGTGGTAATGTATTACTACTACTGCAGACCTCCCCCACTAGTGACGAAAGTTCTTCCCTATCAAAGATCACTTTCCATCACTTCCATGGCATGACCGAGGATGACAGGATGATGACACGATGACACGATGATGACAGACGGCCGCGCGGTGAGCGCAGGCAAGAGCGCAGCCGGGAAGTGTCTCAAGAATGTTCATCACAAAGCACTCCCTGGGCTGAGTAGGACACATGCAGCTAGTGATAGTTTTGATTTTTGAAGCATGTCCACTCTCTGAGATCCCTACTGTTCTACTGTCCGGTACTTGTACACTGAAGCAGCACGGTATCTGAATGAAACACCGTGGATCATCACATTCTCCCTTCCGACCACCTTCGAGTGGGACAAAGGCCGGCTACTAGTCTATGCTTTAGCTGTCTTGAATCATTTACCTGTTTATAAATAGACTAGCTAGCTCGCCCTTAGTCCCATTCCGTGGTAGCTGCTCCTCAACCATTCTCAGGATACCCGCCAACAGATCCCCGTCCTATGAAACCCTTTCCCATTCTTCAGCATCATCGCATCGACTACCAAGTAGTGGGACAAAGCATTCACATTTCTATAAAATAGACCAGCTAGTTGGCCTCGATTTTAGTACTGGATAGCTGCTTCGCAGTCCATTCCAAGATACCCCCAAAAGATCCCTGTCCTTGGAACGCTGTTCCCATTCTTCAGCAGCGATAGGAGGGGTTGGCTGATGGAGGGGAGGGATTGCGCACTCGCGTCTTCGAAGCGATCTTTTGCTGTGCAACCCTCTGACTCCACTTCACTCTGCTCCTGTGCCTGAAGCCACCCGCAACGCATAAGCCTGACGGAACCTCTCAACAATCACCTCTTCGCGGCCGACAGGTATGCAGCGAGTATAATCCCTTACATTCAGTGGTGAGCTGCCGAGCAGAGGTAGGTGCAAAGGAAGCTGCGAAAGGGCCGCCCACTAGGTGCGATTTAGCGACATGGTGCAAGATGATTTGAAGTATTGCAAGGAGTCTACCATCGTGCTGAATGCCAAAACCTCCTTTTGGCTTGAACATGTAGCTACAATGAGGTTCTGTGGTGTACCACCGGTTTCCTCATTCCACTCGCACCAAACCTTGCACAGTCTCCCTTCTCACATCGAACCTGTTACCTGGTCGTCCTCTCATGCAACGCAGCTGGATCCACGTGGCGACGAAGGACTCCAGGGTAGATGGTAATACTTAGATTCGCCTTGCATTATCCCTTGAAAGAGTGTCGCTCCCACGATACTTGGTAGAGTGTATTTAACGAGCAGACTACAGGTGCAGAGCAGTTGCTTCAGTAATAGAGAACTTTCGGTGGTGCGTAATAGCGGGTCACGTAGTTAACATATCTTGGACGGCACATCTGGTAGAGGCATGTAGCAGATGGATGATGGGAGGAGAATGGGCCATGTCGAACATTCGCTACTCCCATCTTAACTCTCCTCATCCTGCCTTTTTCTCTATCCTGCACTAGAAGGGTACTGGGTTCGCACTGCCTAGATGGACTATAATCCACTCAGAAGGTGAATCCTTGAACAAACTAGAGGGCTTAAACGGCACTAGTATACACAACTGCAAGACAATGTCTTGCCGCGGTGCTTTGGAAAGCTCCTACACCTAGCTGCTAGATGTATCTGGGCCTTCTCCAGTTCCTCCCCCTCGGTAGCTTATGGGACTCGGCGGAGAGTGGAAGAGAACATGCTGGATTGACTGGGTTACTTGGGACATGATTGTACACACACAGAAGGATATGGCGAGATGAGATAACAAGAGAATGTGCTCTATAATAAATAGACAGACAAGCCAAAAACTAATAAAGAAATTCCAGAAATGAATCTGAATCCGGTTCTTGACGACCGGACTCCGTGCAGAGGAATGCAAAGACTGCGGATCAGATGATGCCGTCTGCAATGTACACCAAAAGCCAGGAAGAAAGCAAATTTCAGGATGATTTATCATCAAGAAGATGAGGCAGTGGTGCTTGAATGAGGAGGTAGATGCGCTACCGAGCGCGGGAAATGTGGAGGCAGGAGTCCAAGGGCTCCGCCTCCATCTCAAAATTTCTTGACCGCAGCACGAGCCAGAATTTCCCTCTCCTGCTCTATCATCCGTTGCTCCAGCAGCCGCTGCCTTTGTCTATGGAGCTGCACCAGACGCTTGCCCTGTGATAGGAAAGTTATATAACCACCCCATCCTCTGTCTTTTTCTCGCTCTAACGCCGACACTTGTCCCCAGTAGATCAAACCTCCAGCCCTTCTCCTGCTGCTCAACACCTATATGGCCCTCCCTTGACCTTATATCTCTATCAATATTCCTACCCTGATGGGGTAGCTCTCTCCTCCATCTATTGCAAGTTAAGTTCTCTCTTACCCTCTTTTTCCTCCTTTGCCGGGTCCGGTGTTGCTGGACAAGAAGCTGTTCTTGCCGCTGTCTAGTGCTTTCTAACGTCTCCATCAGCCTCTGTAGTCTGCGCTCGTTAAGCTCTCTGACAGCTGCTTTTCTTTTTTCTTCCTGCTCCTTCTCCTTTGCCAGCCTTCGTTGCACTTCTTCTTCCTTCTGGCTGAGCCAAGATCTGTCAACACAACTAGCGGGTCAGCAAGCCTCCTTATCCCTGGTTGATCACTATCTTCCCCTTTCCTCCAGATTGTTTTGCTCGGCAATCCTCTCTTCGTTCCTCACAACCTCGATCAGGTCTGTTGCTCCTCTTTGAAGTATCGAATGGTAACATTTCTCCCTCGCATGAACTAATTCATGATCGCGGCTACTCGTCTCTCTCTTGTCTTCCTTTAAGTTCCCTGTTTTCGCCCTACCCCTTCTTTCCGAATACTGGCTTGGCTTTTGCTCCCTCGTTCTCTGTCCTTAACAACCTGAAGGTTTCCTCCCGTCTCTCCTCTGTCAGCAGTTCATTGGATTTCGGGGGGCTGGATTTGACGGTAGGCTTTGGCTGCCAACGGTAGAGATGGATGTCCTTTCTGGCGTGAGGTTCCGGCCCTTTGGCTTTCTCTGCTTTCTTTGCAGGCGCTGTGTCCACCTTATTTTCACGAGACCCACACAGAGGATGGCTGTCCAGTTTCACTCCTTGGGGATCAACAGGGTCTCGTGACTGTCCTAGAAGTGGCGCCAATGGCTGGTGGGATCTTAGAACTGTACAGGTCTGTTGGGCAGAGGTCACCAGAAAGGTCAGATCGGACCACTTCTATCTAGTTGTAGTCTCCCCATTGCCGACTCCCTGAAGCTGTATACAGTCTTTCTTACTCCCCTTACCACTGTCTAAAGAGCTATTGTGCGAAGGCCAATCTTCCTCTTAAGGTTCACTATACTTGACCTTCACCACGTACCATCTTCTCTGCTAAGGTGGTCTCTTCAACGTCCTCAAAGTCTTCGTCTTCATAGGGATTATCGCCACTCTTGGCTTTCCCAGTCTCAGCCAACATGACTTGCTGTAGCGCTTCTTGGAGCCTAAACGAGTCGATCAGAACCTTGAAGCTCAACAAGAGAGAGGAGCGGACGGTAGAACACTTCTGATTGCAACGGCCAAGAGCAGAGGATAGTGCCTGAAGATCTAGCGACAACAGGGATGACCACGAGAAGGGAGGGAGCCCATAGAATCAAGTTACCGTCAAGGTAGTTGAAGGAGAGTGCTAGTGATGCGTCAGCCAAGAGAAAGTCTCTCGTTGTTATTTTACCTTTGATCCTCCTCCACTTTGCAGTGCTCGATCTGTTGTCCCTCAAGCTCCTCCCACTGTTGGTCTCCATCGTCATAGAAAACGAGAATTGACTTGTCTGCCACTTCCTTGACACGTCCTTCATACCATTCCTTCATATCTGGCCACCAGACTCTCACTCTATCTCCCACTTGAAAACTCTTGCCTGTCCTGAGTCCACAATTTTGCACTACTTCATCTTTGGCCTTGAAAGGTGCTAGGGGTGGAGAGTGATCGTGTGGAGGAGGAACGAGCCCGGAGGAACCTCTCTGACTCGAACCCATTTCTTCCTTCTCTTTGGCCAAAGGCCGGGAGATAGAGACCATATCCGAAGGCGGAGCAGAGACAACAGACGGCAGATCTTTGACTCTAGGTTTCTCCAGACTTCTTTTAGGCCTCGACCACGAAGAGAATGAAATGCCAGATCCCAAAGGAATACGATTCTTCCCTTGTTTTCGCACTTTCCGAGACCTTTCTTCGTGACCGCCGGACTTTAGAGCGCCTGCAATCTTCCTCTTCTCAGGATACGACGCCTTTAATGTGATAGCCGAGGTCGGGCCCTCGTCATTCGACATCGTCGACTTCTTGAAGAGGGAGGCAGTAGAGGTGTTTGTGACTTGTCCTTTTCCAGTGGTCTTCTTCCCTCCGTTCTCCATCGCTCCTGTCATTCTAGCCTTCGAAGGAATGCTACGGATCATTGGTCGGCCCTGAAGTGGTTGCTGTTCACTGAACTTTGTGCCAGGAGAGCCCTGAGGCTCTATTAAAGGTTTGGGATCTTCGCTTCGCCTCTGCACCGCATTACCTAGTTTCTCCCCATTCTTCTTCTGAAGTGCCTCCATCTGTTTATTGTGACCGCGCACTGTCTTCTTGGTTGCTCTTGGCTTTTGCAGGGATGAGGACAGCACTGAAGGTGACAGCTTTTGCTCTGTCAGAAGCTTGTCAACCATAGAAGGAAGAATTGAAACGTTATGAGACGGCAGAGGCGAATGAGATGGAGGAGGCGGGGAACTAAGTGAATCTAAAGGCTCCTCCCTCACAGTCATGACGGCTGGCACCGTGTGCTTCTCATTATCTGTCCCACGTCCTGAAGTTGGCAAGGATGTAGAAGCAGGAAAGTCTTCTGCAGTCGAAGTTAAAGATGGAGAAGGAGGAGACATATCAGCCATCGATGTAGACACGTTACCCCCCGCCTCTTCTCTGGAGGTGGGGACCTCGTGGTTATGCTCTCGCTCCTTTCCTTTCGCCTCTTCCTCTACCTCCGTTTCGAACTCATCTTCATAGCCTTCTAATTCGTCAACTTTTTCTCCTATGTTGGGCTGCTGGTCCACGGGGTTTCCTCCTATCGGGAGCTCTTCGCTTCCTCCTTCATAGCTCTCTCGTTGGTCTTGAGGCTGCGCGATATCTGGCTTTCCCCTCTGAATTTCAATCATATTATCAGTGTCTTTCAGCGCCATCTTTTGTTCTTCATTGTCTGTGGGCTCCAGACTGATTAACTCCTCCTTCTGCTCTTCAGTCTCCATCTGTAGCTCTTCAGCCTCGTACGATGGAAAGGAGTAAGTCTCTTCCTTCTCAAGAAGATTGGAGAGACTTTGTGATTCAGCTGCTCTCTGCTCCTCCGATTGGAGCTGCTCTGTGTCCTTCGTCTCGTGAGCAGCCGCGATGCTTTCCTTCTCGTTTTGCTCGCCTCCATTCGCCATTTCTTCTCCCCCTCCCATTACTCTCGTCTCTTCTGCTTGCACAGGCACAAGCTCTAGGCTCTTCTGAACCTCTTGCTCTAGAATCTCTTCGCTTTCTCTTTCCTCAGTCTCAGATGCGCCAGCCCTAACAACTAGTTCTTCTAAGATGCCTCCGCTGTCTTCCTCATATATCTCAGATACCTCTGGCACTTCCTCATCTTGACTCAGTTCGCCTCTCTTCCCCTGGACCAGCATCTCCATCTCCGAGACTCTTATCTCGTTGCCCTTCTCCTCACTTTCGGACTTCTTACTCTCCTCTTCTCTTCCCAGCTCCTCTGTCTTCTTTCCATTTGACAGGCTGTGCGCTTCCTCAGCATTGTTCCCAACCTCCACCTTCTTACTGTCTCCTGCAAAACTCAACTCTTCCTCCCTCTCGGATTTTTTATCTAGATCTCCTGATCGTCTTCCTCGCTCTCCTTCTTTCTGTTGGTGCTCTTTTCTCTCTCCAGACACCAGCAGTTCGTCGTCCTCTCTCCGCTGTAGCTTGAGCGACAATGATTTTTCTTCTTCATCT
The DNA here is from genome assembly GCA_900088475.1 of Hyphochytrium catenoides. Lineage (NCBI taxonomy): Eukaryota > Hyphochytriomycetes > Hyphochytriales > Hyphochytriaceae > Hyphochytrium > Hyphochytrium catenoides. The sequence continues at coordinate 4,448 of FLMG01002228.1, read as the reverse complement.
TGGCGTCTAGTGCTCTTGGCTTCCACTTCTTCTTCATCTGTTGCTGTTCTCTGCTTCATTGCCTCCTCTCTGTCTTCATGCTCTTGTGCTCCTTTCAACGCGTTCTCCTTCAGATTCATTGATCTCCCAATCTCCGCCAGTTGTTGGTCTTCTTGGAGGCATTTTCTGTTATTCTCTTCCTCTGTTTGCTCGGTAATTTCAGCTTCGATATCCCGTTCTAGTCCCTCGCTGTTTCTGCTGCGCTCGCCTTTTTCCTCCTCCGCTTTTCTCTTCTCTACTTTCTCTTTCTCTCCTTCCACCTCCGCCCTGTCTTCTTCTTGCCTTTTCTCCTGTTGGTCTGCAAGCAGTTGCTGTTGCCTCTGTTCTTCCCCTGTTTGTTCTTTCAACAGTTTGCTTTCTTCTTCAGCTCGAATCGTACCTTCTATTTCCTGCTCCGTTATCCTCCTTTCTGTCTCATTCTCCCTCGCCCTTCGTGCTCCATGTCCACTGTCCATTCTTTGATTCTCCCCGTCTTCTTCCTCTTCTTCTCTTGCAATCTTATGTTCAATATGCCTCTCTCCATTGCATGCCACTACGTCCTTCCTTCCGTCTGCATGGCATTGCCCCTCTCCCTGCCCTTCCGGGTTGTCTTCTTTCAGCTGATAGTTCTCTTCCGCAGTTCGCGTATTATTATTTCCTTCTTCCTGCTCTTTAACTCCTCGTTCTTCCACCCGCACGTCCGCTGTTTTCTTTCCTTCGTCCCCACGCACTTCCTCTTGTAGGTGTCTTCCGTCTTGAGCCTCGAATTTCCTCTCGGCCTCTTGGTTGGGCTTCAAACCTTCCTCATCGACTTTCTCTTCCGTCTTCGCTTCATTCTCACGATTCTCCTCTACTTCCTTCTTCTTCGTCAGCGCCACTGCTATCATACTGTGCTCCTCGGTAAGGTTTGTCCCGCTATCTCCAGCTGGCTTTAGCCGTTCTTCCATTAGCACTGACCCACTTTCTCCCCCACCAATATTTAATCCCTTGTCTTCCTTCGCGTCAATCTCCTCTTGTCCCAGTTGCTGCACTAAGTCTTCGGGTCTTTTTGTCTGAGCTTCTGCTTGCTCCACTTTTGGTTGACTTTGAGCCCCTGCCGTCGGTTCACTACCTTCTATCACGTTGCTCTCCAGGTCTCCACGGGCGCTGTTACTCTTATCCTGAGAGAGCTTAGCTGTACTTGACTCCTTCCCTGAGAGACTTGCTGGCGCCTCCTCTTTCTCCAGTCTCTCTTCACCTGCCTCTCTCTCCGTTGGTCGTGTTGCAGCTTGCACCTCCTCCTCGATTCTCTTTGTTGTTGTTACTGAAAGCTGGTCCTCCTCCTCTTTATTATCTCCCTGGACTGTCTCTTCTCTCCTCTCTCCTTCTTCTCCAACCACAAGCGTCCCCGTCGTCGTGTCAACAGCCCCTGGGTCCTCGATTTCATGATGTCCTTCTTCAGTGATAGGAGGTCCCACTCTTGACGAGGTGGAAGATGATAGAGGAGATAAGACAGATATAGGAGAAGACGTAGCCATTGTCTCACGGATAAGGGAGGGGCCTGAGAAAGTAGTCTGACCCTGTTCCTCAGAGTGAGAGAGTGGCCCTTTCATTGGTGGAGGTATTGAGGAGAGAGCACGAGAGATAGAGACTAAAGATTTCTTCCTTCTGCCGGTGTTCTGCCGAGCCCTTGTCTTTCCAACTACCTCTCTTGTCTCTAGTAAAGAGAACTGCTGGGCCTCTCCTTCGGAAATAGCTCCAATAGCAGGCGACAACATACGTGAGGAGGAGGGAGAGAGGGAGGTGCGGGCAGACGGAGAGCGAGAGGAAGAACTATTTTGCATATCTCTGAAGTCCTCCATAATCTTTACACTGGCAATGGATGAGGTTCTCTTCACTTCTCCTTTTTGAGTGGGAAGAGAAGGAAGACGAGGAAGGCTCCTGTCCTCTCCTGATGCTTTCTTAGAGGCCGGGTAATCTTTGCACTCTGGAGATGAAGGGACAGAGATTGATGGTAGCTTCGAAGAGGAACTGGGTGTTGAGGCCGGGAGAGAGAGAGAGAGATAGGAAGACAAATCTGAGTCCGAGAGGAGGCGGGCGGAGTCCAGGTCATCTTCGTCAATGTCCAAAGCCGGAGAGCAGCCTAGGACTTCATCGTTCAGAATGCTGATGCTGGCCATTGAGGGGAAGCCCCGAGATATCTCCTTATTATCAAGCAGGTCTCCGCGTTCACCGCCTCCCACTCTATCGTCTTCTCCCACTGCTTGGGAGCCCTGGGTGCCGCTGGGAGGAGAGAGAATTCCCTTCCCCAGCTCGTAGAAGCTGTCTTTAGAAAGGAGTGCCATGTCCTCTGGTCCCAGGGACGGCGAAACAATATTGTCTCCCTGGACAGTAGCCTCATCTCTCCTGGGCCCATTTCTCTTCTGAGAGCCTTCGGCTGGAGATGGTGCCCCCAGACTGCTGGTCTTACGACTTGTCGGAGACTGCATGAGAGTCGTGGGAGAGACTCTTCGGGGTGACCCAGAGGAGCTGAAACCTTCAGGCTTCTCCCACTAACGAGACAAAAGGAAGAGGGAGAGGAAACAAGAGAGAGATATCCGTAAGCCCGCGAGGCCCAAGAGGAGCACTAGCTCTTTATATGGGAATTTGAGTAGAACTTGTTAAGAAGCATAAAGCGAAAGCGCAGAAAGCGCACTTGGCAGCTGATACACTAGTACCATGGGGAAGACCAAACCTTTGAGCACATAGCTGGACAGCAGGCGGAGCCCAAGCATAATGGTAGTAGATCATACGGCCAGAGAGCGTAACAGAGGGGCAGAGATCGCTACAAACGAGGGAGAGACAGCAAGCAGAATATTTCAAGAAAGGAGATTAATAGGGAGAACAGAGAGGCAGCTCCTTGCCTGGGATTCAATGGTGGCAGTGTTATAATAATAGACCGCCCCTGTCGAGGGATCAAGGCACTCCACCCACTGGGCAGCCGTCCGTAAGCTTTGGGGATCCACCTAAGAATGCGCATGCCGGTCAGGGGAACAGTGGGATAGAAAGAAGTGAAAGAACCATGGCAGCCTTAAGGGATCAAGGAGTAGGGAACCGCAACGCTCACGAGAGAGAAGCCCAAGAGAAACAGGTAGAGAGACAAAGAAAGGAGAGAGGAGAGAGAAAAGAGAAGAAAGGACCCCAACAGAGCGGAAACCAAAGATAGGAACGGAGAAAAAAACGCCAGTCAACGTTTGGGGAGAGAGAGAGAAGGGAGAGCGCAAGGGCATACTGGTATAAGTTGTTTACCTGAAGACCTGACGGGCGATGCTGCTGGAAGTGTAGAGCCGAGTAGGAACCACTCTCTTCAGCGCTCTGGCCCCTGTCTTCCAGCTCCCACCGCGACTCTCCTGACTCAACATTGTAATAATAAGGTCGACCCTGGCCGAGGAAGAAAAGACGACAAGGAAGAGTTTGTTGTCAGACATTGAGCTGTGTGAGCAGATGCCAAGAAGGCGCGAAGTGGACAATGCTCCATTGGACAGACTTGGTAATATTAGGAGAAAAAGACTTTGAGAAGATTAGGATAGCGAGAGAAGAGGATGAGAGAGAGAGAGGAAGAAAGTGAGAAGAAAAGGAGGAGAAGATGATAACGAGAGCGCCGGTTTGGGGGGGAGAGGGGAGCGAGGAGAGAGACCTTAGAACAGAGACTAGGCAGTTATGAGAGGGGAGATACGAGACAGTCATTGGAGAGGGATAGCGTGCGGCTCGTAGGATATGGAGATCGGAGAAGGACAGTAACTGGTCATGAGAAAGGAAGCACTGTCTCATCTAAGACGCCAAAGGGTGTGAAACAGGGAACAGGAGGCACCAGGTGGCGAACAGCGGAGCACATCTAAAGCATGATAGTAGAGGAAGGACTAGAGCGGATTACTGTCTCGTCAAAGTACTGAGTCCAGGGATACGGGGCCTGCTGCAGCGCTGATTGTACATCCTTGCCAGCAACGCCTGACCCTAAACTCATCCTTTGAGCCTCCAACGGGTTCGGACGATTTCCGTACCGTCTCCCATCCTCTAGCCCCGCAAAGCTCTTTGTCGTTTAGTGATCTGGGCCCGTTATCTCTTTCTGTCCCTAGACGTAAAGCTCAGACATCCTCGCCATAGAGAGAGGACGAAAGGGACAGCGAGGGAGAGCTACTTGCATGGTCTCCCTTTGCCCCTTTCCTTCTTCTTTCAAAATCCCATCATTCTTTCTGGCGGATTCCTTCTGGATGTAGATCTCCCGCTCGACGAGCCAGACCAACCTCTACGCGATTCGGACACCTGCATCCAGCCTGGAGAGGGACCGTCGAGGTGAGCTGGATGGACGACCTTGGCAGGAGGAGAGAGGCGTGCGAGTCACGCAGAGATAGAAAAGAGAGAAAGAGAAAGAGAGCGAGAGAGAGAGAGGAGAGAGAGAGAGAGAAGAGAGA
>FLMG01002222.1:15101-58237 GCA_900088475.1 Hyphochytrium catenoides | reverse complement strand
GAGAGAAAGAGAGAGAGAGAGAGAGTTAGTTCGTCAACATCTCAAGAATCAAGCTGGGGACTGATTGAAGAGGATGAGGTGAATGATGAGGATGAGCGAGCGGAGGAGGTCATCGACGACAAACAGGCAGAGTGCTGATAATGGAGATAGTAAAGTAGACAACCTCCTCAGAGAGGTTTGGACAACCGACGAGAAGAGTTGAAAAAGGCATCAACCGTGCTCTCTCCATTCTCTTAGCTAGAAATTTGCTCTTGTTCTTCCCAGTCTGCAGCGTGCCTCTTTCCTGACCTGGCAGCCTGGGCATGGCACCGACATACTGGGTTTGCTGAGTATAGCGCTTCTCGTCCTTCTCTTCAGTGGTTCATTGACTGATATAGAGCCTGAAGCGCAACAGCCAAAGTACATTCGCTTCGCCAATGTCCCTTGGCCCTGCCAGGATTATCACAAAGTTAATAGGTACAAGCACTGGTGGAGCTTGCTCCTCCGCGCTTCTTTTTCCATGGAGAATAAGCTCATTGAAATTATCCCTCAGAGGCTCAGCTTCTTAGCCTCAGACTCGCCTCGGAAAGTGCGCGGGCACCACTACTTCTCGATAGACAATGTGCTTCAGTATTGGAACTTCTTCCTTGATTTTGGTCCTCTCAATCTCGGCCAGCTCTACCGTTTCTGCCAGATGCTCAACTCCAAGCTGCAGGACGAGGCCTTGAAGGACAAAGTCATTGTTTTCTACGCGTCGACAGTGCCACAAAAGTTAACTAACGCAGCCTGTCTGCTCACTTCTTGGAGGGCTCTGTACCAAGGGCTCGCACCTGCGGAGGCCTTCCAGCCCTTCTCCGGGTTCACTTTTATGCCTTTCCATGACGCCACGCCGACCGAGTGTACCTATAACCTGACCATCCTTAACTGCGTCTCAGGGTTGGTCAAGGCAAGAGACTGTGGATTCTTTGACTTCAAGGACTTCAACATTGACGAGTTTGAGTTCTACGAGAGAGTAGAGAACGCGGATCTGCACTTTGTCTGCAAGAAGTTTATCGCCTTTGCTGGTCCTCATGCGGAGGCCTATGCCTCTCCTGAAGGCTATGTGAACCACACGCCCGAGAACTATCTTGAGTACTTCAAGAAGAATCACATTGCGATGACTGTGCGCCTGAATAACGTGTACTATGACGCCTCACGGTTCACGAATCATGGCATAGAGCACAGGGAGCTGTTCTTTCCCGATGGTTCCTGCCCGCCTGCAGAGATTCTGAAGAGATTCTTGGCGGAATGTGAGGCGACTCCAGGCGTTGTGGCTGTACATTGTAAGGCTGGACTAGGCAGGACTGGCAGTCTGATCGGCGCCTATCTTATGAAGCACTATGGGTAAGATTGCTTTGTGGTTGAGGAGCTAGGAATGTCAGGTTAGAGAGCCGCTCAGAAAGTATGGGATAGAGTGGAAAGAGGCCCCGGCCGCAACTGAGATCGGACACAGCGAAAGCGGAAAGAAACCTGGGAACATAGGAAGTGTAGAGCCAGCAGGCCATATATTGAGGAGGACTAATGGAGGAGAGCCTGCAAAGAGAAGGGACCTGTGCACTGAAAGTCAAAGAGAGCTAACCTAACTCTATCGGCCAGGTTCACTGCTGCAGAGGTGATTGGCTGGCTCCGTATCTGCAGGCCAGGCATGGTGATTGGCCCCCAACAGCATTGGCTAGAAAGCATGGAAGCCAATCTCTGGAAGATGGGAGAAAACTTTCGGAAACGAGGAGCCGCTCATCCAGACGAAGTTCTTAAGCCTCTCAGGGCCATGTACGCCACTCCCACAGCGGCAGACCTCACCTTCGATCTACAGAAACTAAAAATCTCACGGCAAAAAGCTGGCCCGGCTAAGGTGGCGCAGAAGAGACCTCTCTCTCTCGCATTGGAGACAGGAGAGGAGGATGCAGAAGGTTCTCAAGGCGACGTCCTCCGTCTGGCGAAGAGCTCACCGAAGGGCAAAGACGTTCAAGGTGGCTTCTCAGCCCCTTCATCACCCACAGCGGTTAATCACTAGCTTGCGTCCAAGAGCTCCACTATGTCTTTCGTGTCTTCTTCTTGGTAATCAGCGCCGTGCTCTCTCTTTGTTTGAGATAGAGTGGCGATGAGCATTCGCGAGATATAAATATTAGGATAAGGCACATCTACTAACATCACGACCTAAGCGAAAGACGAAGAGACGGAGGAGGAGAAGAAAGAGTAGGTACAAATATAACAGTCATTGCAAAGGTCTACTACCCAGTAGAGGGTTAAACACTGTCCTCTCCCATGCTAATGTGAATGCTCCTGCTACTGAACTCAGCGCTCCGTTAACTCTCTTCTCAGATCAATAGACATTCGGCTATGCCTCCTGCCTGAGATATTTGCAACGGACATGCGACGACGAGGAGGAGGTCCTCTAGCCACCGAGTCGCCTAAGACTGTGGGAGGAGCGCGGAGCAGGTGGTTGATCTCAAACAGAAGGGTTGCTTCTATCGCTCTCTTGGATCTTTCCAGCTGCTCAGGGGTCGTGGATATCCTGCCGTGAGCCCTTGTCGTGGCTCTTCGTCTTTCTAAGGTGGCCGCATAGACGAGCGCATTGGTGGTTGTCTCGGCTGGCATGATGATGTCTAGAGCTTCTGTGGATCTGGAAGAGAGGTGATGGAAACAAGAGACAATTATCAAGAGGAAGAGAGAGTAGTAGCAAAGGAGACAACGGGCTCTCAAATAGTAAACGGAAAGAAAGTGAAGATATAAAAGAGAGAGAAAGAGAGAAGAGAGAGGCAGACAGAGAGAGAGGTAGACAGAGAGAAGGAGAGTGGGAGAGACCGAGACAGAGAGAAACAAGGGCAGAGAAAATAAAGACTAGGAAAAGATGCTTGAAGAAAAGCTACATATCAGAGAGCGGATAGGGTCAGGTTCCATTGTATCTCTCACCTTTTTCCTCTTCCAGCTCTACCAGACACGTCCTCTCGATGACCCAACGTTCTTAAGATGACCGGGTGAGCCATCAGCTCTCTCACCACAGCCTTTGCGCTGTCTTCTTCTGGGTATTTTGTCGCCGCAATCTTCCTCTCCTCTTCCACTCGAGAGACTAGTCGCTTCCTGCCCCACGGATCTTTGGGCTTGTATGCGCCAGACATCACGAGAGCAATGAGCCGTTTTCTATAGTCTCTATGCACCAGTCTACCACATATAAAGGCTTGGATTTGGAGGACAGCCTCCCGCAGCTTTCGGCACTTTTTTCTTCCCATCATTCCCCTAACATGCCTCTGGATGACGATGGCGGCTTGGTGTCGCCGTCTCTCTGCTGCGTGAGCGAGTTGCCGTCTTCTCGCCCTCTTTTGACATAAATACCTCCTTATGGCTCTCTGGATGATGATAGCCTTCGTCTGTCTTGTCTCCTTCCTTTTCTTATGCAGGTAGGATATCAAAGAGCTCTGGATTCTCTTGGCATACCCATACCTCTGGTTCCTTTCTCTGGCAATGGCCCGCCGCTTGTGAGCATGGGATAGCTTCACTCTGACTCGATGTTGGTGCCAATGTCTTTGAATCACCCTCGCGGCCCGTTCCCTTGCCCACTTCTTTCTTTCTCGAAAGCCTCTCCAAACTGTTTGAATAGCGATGGCGGCGAGGATGATCTGACCCAAAACTCTCTCTAGCGCTCGCCGTCTCTTCCTCAGCAGTGTCCTAGCTACTCGTCCTAATCTGTCTATCTCTTGAGCCAGCTGCTCCTCTTCTTTCTGGACTTTTTCAATGGCAAAGCGCTTTCGCCGAAGATCTCGGGCCCTTTGCGCTGTTGCAGCGTCAAGTGTGTTATTGCGGTAGAATCTTCCCGCTGCCTGCCTTGAGAAGTCGCTAGCCACTGTGAACAACAATACGAGGGAGAGAAAAAAGGCGTTGTCAGCGCTATATGGTCATTATTCAGTGCCCTTGGCGTCAGTCGTTTGCTAGTATGCTCAATGCTTTTTCGCTTACCTGTGCGCCGGTCCGGGGACGAGGAAGGAACTGCGGAACTCTGTGGACCAAATACTGCTAGAGAGGGTCCAACCTTAGGCAGCACGCTGCCAGCAGGATTTTTCTCTACCGAAGAATGAAGGATCATTCTCTGGCTTCAGGTTCCTTTTTGGCTTCTCCTTGCCAATCCATGGATTACTTCCCGCTTTCTATGGTATGATCTCAGCTAACAGTGCTGTTATCGTCTCCGGTGTCGAGCACGAAGAAACTAGTTGGGGAGTCCATGGTTATGGAGCAGGTCCTCCTAGAGGATGATGGCGCAGGATACGCTCCGCTGCAGGCCCGGGACCCTGGCTCATGAGGCTCTATATTCTCATTCTATGTCACAGGACAGATCGATCCCCCATAGAGTCCAATGAGGCTAGGCGGTCGAGGTATCTTGATGAGACTCCTATGATGACTATACCCATCAGCCCCGCCGCAGCTGAAGCTGTCTCCGGAGGAGGTGGAAGACGAACACTGCTGATGAAGAGCTGGTGGATTAGCCTCAACAGCCACGCGTGGAACGGAGTAACGTGAGAAGAAGCGCAATAATAGTGCAAGCACCAGAGGAGAAAGATGGATAGAGAGGACAGAGGAAGACATCTAAAGGAGCGGAGAAAGACTAAGGTGAGGAGAGAGAGAGACACACAGAGAGAGAGAGAGAGAGAGACCCAGAGGGAGAAAGAGAGCCACGAGGCAGTATAAAAGGGGACACAAAAAAGCAGGACAACAGGAAGCGCGCGAGAGAGAAAGGGAGACAGACAGAGAAAGGGAGACAGACAGAGAAAGAGAGACACACAGGAAAGGAAGCGAGAAGTCAAGGGAGAGGAAGATCAGAAAAGAAGACGACGAAAGGCCAAAGAGAGAGAGAGAGAGGAGCAGGAAGACGGGAGCCGCGAGACAGAGCCAACGTCCGTGCGAGACCACAGTGGCGAAACGGTAGTAGCTTCAGAAATACCCCAGGACTTTAAGGACAGTTCATCGGTACCTGGCCAAGTGAGAGGCGAAGCCGCCAGCCAAGAGTCAGCAGTCAGGGATCTCAAGGGGATGACAGACAGTCAAACTGAGCTTGGCAATGAGGAGCAGCGGAGGCTTCTTGGCGCCTATCGAAAGCTTTGAGAAGGCGCCCATATCTGGCTTTCTGCTGTGGGCGGCTGCTGCCGCTGATGAGAGAAAGGGATCCTCCCATACAATCATGACCCGTGGTCGTAGACATGTGAAAATGCCAAGCCACGTGTTGATAGTAGCGCAAGGGTGTATGCCCATCTAGCGAAGAGGATCGCAAGGGTAGCACGGAGGAAGGCGGGACAGCCCGTGTCATATGGAGGAAATGTCCATAATAGATAAAAAGGTAAGATGGACAAGTCGAAGGCGGTCTATGACTACGCAGGCCGGGACATCCTCACCTCTAAGCCTCCCTTCTTGAGGCTTACCCTAACAGACGATGTCTCTCATGCACCACCACCGCTCTTGGACTTTGAGAGGGAGTATGGTCATGGGAAAACGTGAAGTAGCTTGTCCTATCTGTTCGTTCGAGTCAAAGACTGGACAAGAATAAGAAGGAGGTCCACGGAAACGCTATCGTCAGGAGATAGATTGGTCTGGTTGGGCTCCATGGTACTTGGGCAAGGTAGTCGGAGGACTAGAAAAGTTCCTCATTGGCTGGAAGAAGTGTCTTGAGGCCCCTTTCGACACTTCGCAGTTGTTAGACGACATAGCCAAGCACTTGGTGATATTATGTATCCCAGAAAAAACTCGGGCGATTTGTGTAAGTAGGCACAGCTCTCATCGACCACCAAGCACGTGCACGCTGTGCCTTGAGGGTCGGCGGGCTTGCGGCTGTATGTACCTTACTAGGATGGTTGTTATTGACCTTAGTGGCGCCCGTGCAGCTAAGGGAAAGTGGTAGAAGAGGTGCTGCTGCATGACCAAAGAGAGCGGCTCATTAAGTAGCTAAATCGATCGATTGCAATCGTGATAATGCTAGCCATTGACCAGCGGCCACAGCGGTATGTCACTCTTCGATACCCACCATTGACCCGGCCTTTTGGCTACGTCGCGGCCGCCGCCAGGAAGAAGAGCCTCCTTGTTAGCGGTCATCAAGAATGGCTCGAGAGCCTGGGAGTTGCTTTCTTCATGGGTTCATGGGCGGCTGCTTCCAGCCAGGTCTGGATGAGAGAGCTGATCTGCTTCCCGTCGTGGCTCTATAACTTTTCTCCCTGTTGAGGAAGTGCTTCCCTCTGCTTCTCTGTCACTGCTGTCGGAGGCCGGCCTCCGGTCGATTCTCAGAACATGTGTTCTTCGAAGATTCATGATGGAGATTCTGTAATCCCTCTTATAATCATCCAGGCACCAGTCCCCGGAAGTGGGTTTGTTTTCAACCCCATTATATCATAAGGGAAAGAGACTGTGGGGAAGTTTGAGTTTGTTTTGTTGTGTTTAATTTGGGGTATACGAATAGACCCCAACAAGCGGAAGAAGAGTGCGATGAGATTCTTATGATCCATCAGCTCATCGTCAGAGCTCAGAGCGCCGCTCATCCGCGCACCAGCCAAACAGGAAGGCGAAGCTCTCCTAGCCAAGCAGCAGTCGGGCAGTTTGGAGAGTGCCTGAGATTATTGGCTCTGTAGGACAAGTTCTGAGTGAAGAGGGAGAAGAGTCATGCAGAGGAACGGATTAGGCCAGCGGTCGATGCAGCAGCGACAGGACAGGCTGCCTGAGTTTGACTCCGGCACTGTTACATGGCGAAGGGCACTGAAGATGGCCTTCGCAGCGGCTGCGTTGGGATGGCTTGTCAGTCAGCTCCTGCTCCGCGAGTTCGCACCCTCAAGTCCTGCAGGCGCTGACTCTTCCTGGGGAGAGAACCGAACTTATCCTCCGCAGGTGTCGATAGTGGTGCCAACTTTGCGCGAAGCCCCAAACATCAAAGAACTATGCACCCGGACTTTTGCCTCCCTCTCATCTGCAGGCATTACTGGCGGTTAGTCTCGCTTCTGTCTCCTATCTTTTCGCCCTCTCCTATCTTAAACGCCCACACTGCTGTCTCCTTGCAGAGATGATTGTCGTTGATGACCACTCCGAGGACGGAATAGAAGATATCGTGAAAGAACTAGCCCGAAGCCACCCCATCTCAATCATTGTGAGACCAAATGGAGAGACAGGCCTTTCTAGTGCTGTTATGTTAGGATTCTACAAAGCCAAGTATGACATCCTCGCCGTAATGGACGCAGATCTCTCACATCCGCCAGAGAAGCTCCCGGTCAGCATGCGGCTACTTCTGCCTTCTTGCTTAGAAGCCCTAGAACTCCATCTTCACCCGTCTTCTTCGTATACCTTTTTCTGTCTCACTCTAAGCTACCTCTAAACACTGTCTGGCTGCCTTTGGGGCTGCAGGAGCTGGTCCTCCCGATCGCCAATGGCTCTAAAAGCTTCACACTGGGCTCGCGCTATGTCTCTGGTGGTGGCGTGGAAGACTGGCCACTAGTTCGTCGAGTCATTAGCTTAGGTGCCACCTTCTTGGCCTATCCGCTCACCAGAGTGAAAGATCCCATGTCCGGCTTCTTTGCCTTGGACACTTGGACCTTTGACAAGGCTCTACATGCAGGTAGGTTGCTTTAGCAGTTGCTATACCTTTCGTGTGCTCTAGGGTCTGGCGCATGTTGGTTAAGCTTGCTTGACGGAAGAGGTACGACGCTGTGATTTTTCGCTGGTATCTTGACTTTTCAAGCTTAAGCGCCACAAGTCTTTTTTACCTCATTCTCCTGTCGGGAGCCTGGTCTTTTCTGGAAGTACCTCATAGGGTTTCCTATCGCGCATGTGTCTCCTCCTCATTAGTTGCCCTCGTTTCTATACACTGCTATCGACGTTCTTTAGGAATCGACACCCTAGGGTTCAAGATAGGCTTAGAGCTCATCGTGAAGTCCCACGTCCCAGAATCTCGCATCTTGGAAGTCCCTATTGTCTTCGTAGACAGGATAAAGGGAGAGAGCAAGCTCTCGCTCTCCACTAATATCCTCTACCTCAAGCACCTGTTTTTGCTCTTCTTGTTCAAGCTGCCCATACTGGTGCCTATGGGCATTGGACTGCTTCTCGGCGTTTTCTATATGGCTCTCGTTCTGGCTGCAAAAATGGTAACGAAACCCAAGGGAAAGGCTAAGAAAGCTTAGATGGCTGCTCTGAAGGGCTGAGGTGGCAGACTCAGAAGACCCTGAACCTTCCTTCCACTTGAACCCGATCGGTTCATACGTCGGAGGCTCCTACTTTTTTTGGTCAAAGAGTTGAAGGAAGCGGAGCTCTAGAACGCTCAGGTAACCCCTTATGGCTCCTAATGGCAGCCACGCCGCTGGAACGAAAGTGAAGGGCTCGTACAGGCTGGCAATAGGCTACCCATATCACCCATTGATCCTACACCAAAGGAAGAGCTGAACTTTATTATTACGTATAAGAAGAAGCAAAATGTGTGTCTACCAAGCTGGACGAGTAACCTCTTCATTCCAGAAGAATGAGCGTAAGGAAACAACGAGACGAAGAGGCCGTCACGGGTTAAAAGCCCCCTGGCACGGACGGCGGAGTGATATGAGGTCAAAAGATTAAGGAAGAAGAGCAGTCGCCCCTAGTAGCGGGGTGTCTTAGGACTTAAGTTCGTTGAGAAGCCGAGTAACATCTTCCAATGTCAGCTCCTTGTCAGGCTTGCGGAGAAGACTACTGATGTCATCACCTGAGGTGCTCCCCACGTCTTGTCAAAGTAGACAACAAGTAGAGGAGGAAAATGCTCATTAGCTAGCGCACAACAGATTCCTGAAGATGCTTGATGAAGAGAGAGAGCAAGAAGCACAGCAGAGCGGGACAAGAGAAACGTGATACAAAATGGACAAGCATCTTACCGCTGATCCCACGGTCAAAGCCGCACATCCGTAGCTTTTCCCTATTCTCCTCCACCCATACGAGGTACCTAGCGTACTGCGAGGGCGTAAGTACGGAGCGAATGTTGTCTTCAATACCCTCCACCGCTGCGGTCCTCTTTTCCATCGTCGTCTTAAGTCGATCGAGATAGACCTACGCAAACATCGATGAGTACTTTTGCTGCAATTTGAAAAAAAGACTTCCCAGGTCACGCTGAGGAAATGGCCAGAGGACACACAAGTGAGTCAGAAAGTAGACCGTCAGTCTTCTTACCATTGCCACAGCCAGCTTCCGTTTCTCTGCTTTGGACGCCTTGGTCTCCTGAGCCCTACAGCGTTCACGTTCGCTTTAGTGCTAGGCCCGAAGATACTTTAAGAGAGATGGCGGGAAAGGCAGTCTAAATTTTGCCCCTTCTAAAGTATAGGACAACATAGCGGCATTCCTTTCGTCTTGGGGCATAACGTAGTCATGTCCTCTCTCTACCTTTGGAAAACCCTTTGCTCGGCCTTCTAAAGTACGCCTCAAGAGGTAACACGGAAGACGATGGATTATCTCACAGAGGGTCATCTTACTTGTATTGTGCCTTCAGCTTCTCCTCTTGCTCATAGGTAAGTCCCAACTCTGTAGAGAATAGCGGCCAAAGCCCCTGGATGCCATTTCCCTTCTCTTCTACCTCCGACTGGGTGGGAGAAGTGGCTGTAGGGCTGGCTGCATTTGGACCAGTGGCTTTCTTGTTCGCACTACCGGTTCCCTTGAAAAACTCCTCATTCTTCACAAAGCATACACGTAAGGGCGATACGTACGACATCAGACGACAGATGGTAAGACAGAACGATACGTCCGAGATGAATCCCACTAAGGTGATACAGAGGAAGTGAACAGTTGTAAGGATAGCAGTGACTACAACTTGGAGGTGACAGAGAACCCTAGGTGGCCGAGATCTAGGAGGCCAGCCACAAGCGAAGATGAACAGAGCTAAGTGGAGGTGTTGCCACGCTATGCCAAATTCAAGATGTCGTTTGGAGACAACAAGGCGTACATACTTGGTTGCTCATCCATAATAAGAAACGCGTGTAAGGCGGTAATATTAGGTTTCCAAGCTGCTGGAAATGATAATTGACGACTGTCCTCCTTTCCTATGGCAGTACGACATTAGAAAGAGCACATGCATGCCATAGGAAGCTGGTTAAGAGAACTATTTGAAAATACCAGCTAGACAGCAATCGCAAAGTTCTAGATCAGAGAGGGGGAAGAGTGGAAGCTATCGCAACAGACAAGAGAGGAGAAGCACCAAGAGAGAGAGAGAACGTAGCCACCAACCGCAGAGTTGGCTCCAACTCGGCTCTGCAGCGTGGCTAAGTCCTCTGCCAAGGCCTGTTCTGCTTCTGATGGCTGTCGAATTCATTAATCGGTGAGCACGTTCCATCCACCTGTGTCTGGACATCCTTTGCTCTCACCTCGTCTCCCAGTGGATAAGAATTGAGCTTATCCTTCAAAGACTGTAAAAGCTGAGTTTTCAGCTGTAGAAGAGCTCCGCCAGCAGCGTCAAGATGCTGGCGCCTTAGGTTGTCTATCTCCTCCGTGAGCTGAGCCACCTAAAGACACCTGTAAGACCACTGGAAGACTTTGAAGCATGGAGCAGATCCATACACACCCAGTCAACTGAATAAACCATTGGAAAATGCAAGCGGCTAAAGGGGATAGTAAGCGAGCTCTTACCTTCTCCTCAAGAAGTTCAAGATACTGCTTCTTGCGGCGTCGACTTTGCCTCGCTGATTCTCTGTTCCTAGCTAATCTTCTGGCTCGTCTGTCATCAGCATCTGTTCCTGGAGTACTGCTTGTGGACATTGTCTCTGAGTTGCCAAGACTATCATCTAACGCTGCCCCCGGGTCTATGCTTGGAGTTGCCTTTGACTTGACTGCCGCTCTTGGCGCGGGACTTGTCAGATGAGGAGGGGCAGATGCACCCAAGGGAGTGCCCTGGAAGCAGGGTTTGAGATCGTAGTAATAGAAGTGAGAGTAAATGGTGCATCACCTAATGAACAAAAAGCGGAGGGGCACACAATAGATAGATGAAGCAATAGATGTAGAAATCTTTTCTAGGAAAGCATACAGCGTCGACGCTGATAGATAGTGGGTTAATTCCTTGGCAGTTATATATGTTCTGAAAGCATACCTGGCTGCTATCTAGGAACTCAAAGGCAGACCGCCCAGCGCCTGTGAAACTTGCTTGGCCAGACGTGAAAGGAGGAGGGTGCTGGCCCGCAGGTATCGGAGCTGCTGCTCAACATTCGAAGTTAACAAGTTTTCTCCTTTAAGGTATGGATTGCTGTCTTGGGACTTACCCGCAGCTGGAGTTCCCTGTAAGAGGTCAGCCTCCGTAGCCAAGAAGTAGGATAGGAGGTCATCCTCTTCTTGAAGGAGATCGGGTGCGTGATCCATTCCCAAGCCTATGCCTATTAATAACGAAGTAGAAAGCCTAGTCCTAGCTCCGACTAAGGCTAGGCTACCTCAGCGGCGATATAGAGTTAGCCGAGCGAAGAGGGAAGCGGTCGCAGTAGTAGAGTGCTCTCTTCCACGATTCTTAGACTCTTGCACTTTCTCTTCTCTAACACCTCGACAAGGCCTGCTTCTGCCGCCAGATCGCAGGACTGAGCGAATATCTGTCTCCCGACTATATGGAGAGGCAGATAGAGTCTGCAGGAGGTCAGCAAGCGAGCTTATCGTCCGAACCGCAATAAATGAGAAGACTTCTCAATAATCTCTGTCCGCCTGATCAGCAGCCAGACCCAAAAAAGACCGTCAAAGGCCTGAATGGGTGATCATCGGAAACCCTATGATGGTGTGGGTTTGATGACTTGCTTGTGAGAACTCCCCCAAAAGAGGGAAAAGCCTATTTATCTCAGAACCCAAACCTCTTGTGAGTTTGATATCGTTCTGTGTCTGCGGTCATCAACACTTCCTTCCCCGGAAATCACACTTTTTACGGTTCCGATTTTTTCAGGAGGAATACAATACTCGTGCCGGCCTTATCAAGAATAGCAAGTACGTTTATACCTTAATCGGAACGGTCTAACGAATATCATTCCATAATCTTTGATGTTACATGTTATATATCGCCGCTACATTGCTTTTTGATACTGAGATGGAGGAGGTGGCCTCATCGTGTACACAACTCATCAGAGGATAATAGAAAGAAGAGCAGCCAAGCTTATTCCTAGAAAGACAAAGCTTCGCCTGCTGCTAATGTAGTAACGAAGAAGGGCAAAACCTAGATGCCTGTCACACACACAGTTTCCCGAACTAGTAATCAAATACAGTACAACAGTCCCCTGAGCCTGCTGATTGGGTAACGTATTGGCTAATAATGATGATGGGAAACGCCCTGCTGGTGACTTGTTGACCACCATTGAGGGCTATGAGCCGGGCAAGATATCGACATGTTTCGACGTGACGATCCGCGGCGTGCCGCTGCAACACACATACATTCAGCATGCAGCGCTCGAGGCTGGCTACTGTCATGATGATGCCAAGCTCGCTCGTTACGCGGAGGAATGTGGTGTTGTGGCAGCAGGATGATATGGTTTGTTGGTCCCGCTGCTGGTCTGGGAGGAGGAGACATTTGGTGTGGAGCTACCAAGAAGAAGGAGGAGGGTAGCAGGTCCACGAAACGCTCCGCCAATGGATTAATTAGAGCAGTTCGCGACAGGTGCGGAGGAGGGGCTTGTCTTCTTCTTCTTCTTCTCTCTTTAGTTCCATCTATCTATGAGAGAGATAATATCAACAACACACACATACCAGCGCTGTAATGCACAGAAGATGGGATGATGGTGCGCAGTCGCCTTCCTTTGCCACCACGGGCAATTCGCGAGGATGTTCTACAGCAACAGCAACAACTGCAGCAGCAGATGCGACGACCGAGGAGGAGAGGTGGTGGCAGTCGTCCAAGAGCTTTTAGTGTTCTTATAAAAAAAGTACTCGTACGAAGAAGGAAAAAGGCAGCATGCATCGAACTTTGTAGTACAGTTGTAGGAACTAGTAGTCCTCTTCAATTCTTTCTTGGAGGAAAAGCGGTCAATACTCCATACTGTGTTGTAGTATTCTTATTGATATGACCGTTAGGGAAGTACAACGGCTACCTGTGGCAGGTTGCAACGAAAGCCCGTAGTAGTAGTAGTGTAACACAACTTTTTTGATGTTGTTCTAGCACTTGCTGCATGCAGAGGTAATTTTTATACAGGAGAATGGTAGAACTTGTTGTGACGGTGGTTGTCTCTTCTTGTGAGGTGCTGGGATTCCTATAATAACCAGCAGCCATGGGTGAGCTTCTATTCTTCTATTTCCTGATGAAATCTTGTACTACGACATTCAAGTACGATCATCAGCAGTGGATTGTTGTTGTTGGTGGTCTCTCTATCTTCTCTTCTTCTTTCCAGCGGCGACAACAACGAAGCCGCCTTTTCCTACTGGCAGAACCCAACATCACAGAGGAACGCACTTCAAGTCGTCACCCACTCGTATTTGCTTCCAAACCTTCCACTCTTCTGATGATACACTGATGGATGATTCCGGAAGAAGAAGTAAGGATGCGTCGATACTACCCAAACGAGGTGCAGGAGATGCAGCGGGAGGAGAGAAAACGCCAATGTCTTAGGAATCTCTATCCAGCTTCTGTCCTTGAAGACCCAGATGGGCATCACCTAAAACATCTGGTAGAGAGTGGTGATGTTTGGGAAGTGGATCAATTTCTTGATGTTATATCTCTCAGTGGTTCTCCGACGACGAATCTTCTTCATCCCCACGAAATGGACGCCATATGGAAGAAAGCTATGGAGTCCAAGCTCCGAAAAGTGGTGGATTGCCTCGTTAGGGTGGATCACCATCAGTACAGATGGCTGAAACGGACGCTGATCAGAGCTCTGGAGAACGATGATGACATTGTAATGGACTTGCTGTATGATCCTCTTGTGGAGTTGGAAGAAGATCTAATTGAAGATTTTCTGCTTGAAAATTTTCATCGCCTTTCGTGTCGGACGGTGCGGATTGTGTCATACCTTGTCAGCAGAAACTTCAACTTTGACTACGTGCACATTGCGATTCTATCGGTTCCAGCTCTACATTATCTGATTAACGTTGGGGGGGTCAACCTTAAGAACATCCAAGAAAGTGCAGATGATGCAGAAATAGACATTGCCGATCATGCGGTACTTCAACCCGCTCGGGACGACTTAGTAGAGAGACTCGCATACCTCGCATCACAAGGAATCCATCCAAAGGGTATTTCGATTCTGACTTCAGCGACCGAGCTTCAACGTCCCGAAGTGGTAGAGTACATCTATCTAAATTACGTACGGAAAAATGTCGATGGATTCAGAAACTTCTTCACCCTACGAGACGATGTCTACCACTACCTACTAGAAAAAGCATCACACTACCTCCAGCGCGATTATGCTAGACTTCGGAAGTATGTTGTCGTGAATAGGTTTCTACTATCGCGTGTCATATACCACCCACAATCAGCCTTCATGAAGAGGAATGCGGAAGAGTTCCACAGAGAAAGCGACGCCTGATTTCTTTCTATCAACAACGTTGGAACTTCGATATTGAAAATGGAAAGAATATATTGAAAAATGCATCATGGCAAATAAGGGGCCTTGATTACTTAACGGCACGCAGTAAGCTATGACGGATTCGCCACCTCTTGTCGTTGAAAGAATCGGTTACTTCCGCGTCCATCTTTGGCTTTGTAGCAGATGCTGCATTCTAGTGCTGCTACAAAAACTCTTCTTCCTTTCTCTGTCGGTTCGGCCCCCACCGGACACGACCCGTTGAGTTGCGACTAATTAGGTCATTTTCTACTACCGTTGCTATAACTGCATATAATACTTAATAATTCAAATTACTGCGGTGGAGTAAGTTCACGCAGCTCTTGTTGGCTCTTCTTATCGGTTTACGTTCCTGAGCAGCAAACTGTGGCAGTTAGCCAATAATGGCCTCATGACGGTGTTTAAAGGATGAAGGTGAAATTGATCGCGATCGTCTATCACACATCCTTCTCATAAAACCCTGTATGTTGTTGAAAATAACGTCATCATTTTTTACTCATCATCATGATGAGCAGCCCGCCAGATTGTAGAAGGAGGATGGAGGGCATCCTTCCTCCCAACCATCTTGAAATATGTGACTGCTGCCCGGCAACTAGCCTACATCTGAGACAGCGATGACCTCAATGAACTCAGCCTACATCTGAGACAACGATGATGACCTCAATGAACTCAAAGACCAACCCAACAACAACACATACCGATTGGTGTTGCGTGAATTATTATTTATGACGGTGTCATGGTAGTACTCGTAGTTATTGTTACTGCTGGCGTATTCTGCATGCCAAAACTGATTGCAAATTGATCGTCAAGATTGAAGAACAGCGGCTTACGCTTTTCAGGAGATGATGATGGGTGGAGCCATCGCTTGTCACCAACTTCATAGAACTTGTTTCGTCAATTAGAGGAGCTATCTTGGTGAATGAAGGAGGGGAGGGCCACCAATAGTCCAACAGACACTGTAGTTTACACTTGTAGTAAGTGATACCACGCTGTCAAAACCACCAACCCAAGTAGGGTTGATGCCTAATCTGTGATTAGTGGCCTTTGAGGTCTAATCAGCTAGTTTGACTCCTATGGTTTTTGCACCTTACTATCGCCATTACCGGGCTGTTTTCCGCGCGGCAAACAGATTGCAAACGAATCGTCAACGGAAGGGGTGCGGGTTTTCTCTTTTCTACAGTAGTTCTACGCTTCCTATGAACTCAAAAGTCTACTTTGCATTATTAATACTCGTAGTGCTACTGAACATCTCAACCCACTGTTTTTCAGTTTTTAGTCATTCGTTTCCAATCAGTTCAGCAGTAGTGTTGGTGATAATCATCACGGACACTCTCTGTCAAAACCGACCGACCAACCCAGATAGAAATAGATGCCTAAAAATAAACTTCGGACTTACTGAACAAATGTCAGGCGTCGGCGAACAAACGAATCCCAAAACCCAAAACTAAATTTTTCCATAATATTTCGTCCCAAAAATGTCAGAATAATGTGGCCTCCTATAACATTAACTATGGGCATTCTCCCCCCCCCACCCCACCCCACATCGACGACCTATACGCCTTCAGCCCACCCCATCCTCGACCACCTCGAGCCCTACAGATGTCATAGCTAATACGCTGGAAACGCAGACTCTGTCTATTTTGGGGATCAATTCAATTGGAATAGGAATCTTGAAAGAACCGGAAGAAACTTTGAGACTTATGGCCATGAGGTGTTGTCACATGTATACATAGCTAACATTAGAAGGAACATTAACTAGGCTTTGAGGAACGGAAGGGTGATATTCCTTGAAAGGCGGCGGCGCCGCTCGTTGCCCGCCTGCTACTCCTTCCTCCTGCCTCCAAAATGAACAGCTATAGTTCTAGAGTTCGAAGTGAACAAAGAACAGCTCAAAGAACAATTGTCTTAAACTTCTTTTTGGCAACTCAAAACGTGCCACGCAAGATGCAAGAGCGAGAAGGGGCGAGGCGATGTACTCTAAACTTTAGACATAGACATTATCGAGGAGGCCGAGAGCTCTAATAGCTATGCGCTGTTGCTGCAGCAGTAGTAGCACTACCACTTTCCCTTCTCAAGCAACGATGACCTGCAGGCTTGGGCCTTGCGCATGTAGTACCAAGGTTGAAGCACTTGTGGCCTTTCTTTATCTGCTGGCAGGCCGAGCAAAGGCTAACCTTCTGAGTAGCCTGTTGCGGGTGCCTTGTTGTTGGTGATTGTATACATGTGTCCTGGGGAGCCTGATTTGTTTGTTATCCACCATCATCACCAGCACAAACACACCCCGTCTGTCTTGTGCTGTTGGTGTTGAGTCTTCCTTCCGACTAGTAGCTTCATCTTCCTTCCCACAACCAAGCGACTCTCCTCTGTCACGCTGCTGAGTGACACTAGTGCGGCTAACCTCGTCCACATTACTCTTACAGCTTTGGTCGTGGTCCTTTTTGTCCCTCCATTCTCTCTTCACCTGGTACTATCTTCCTTCCTTCTTTCACGCACCGTGACTGCTCTCTTCTAGCTGTCGATTCCCCTTCTTAAGATGCTATGACAGAACCCTTTTGTTTCAAATGGCAAGCGCCTCATAGATATAAGAACTATTTTTCCAGGTGTGAGTGGCTCCGCATACGGGCATATGTTCTCTCTCCCTCTTTCTCTCGTTTCCCGTCGCGCCTTCTTTGACTCTCTCCCGTAATAATCAGTATCTTTGGTTCTCTTCTTAGATCAATTGGTGGCTGTCGACGGTCTGGACCACCCGCCGACTTCTCGTATATGACCGTGGGGCTGGCTTTATGGTAGGCGTTGGAAGGCAGGAAGACAGAGAGAGGGTGAGGGAACAACGGCTGGAGGTATGACGTAATGAAGAGAAAGACAAGGGACTTGGGGAAAAGACGCGTTTGTATGTTCTATTTCCCAGAAAACTCGTGCGACATGGCCAAACTCATCTTTCTCTTCTCTCCGTTGTCCTCTAGCTGGCCTCTATTTTCAAGCATCCCCTTCTTACTGCTGTCGGAGCCTTCTTGGGGTTTGTTCCCGCCTCTGGGTTCTCCCAAGCTCGTTGTCGCACTTTTACCGTTCTTTGTACTCTCCTTCTTCTGCGTCTCCTTGACTTTACTTCTTTCTCTCTGCCTCTTCTCTTTCTCTTCCTCCCTGCTCTCGGCCGGCGTTTGTCTCTTCCTCCTTGCTCTCTCCTGTCTTTTTACTTGTTTCTTGTCCGGACTCTCTCTCTCTTCATACTCTTTCTCCCTTTCTTACTCTCTCTGCCGCTCGCTGTTTTTTCTCATCTTTCAATTCTTTACCTCACCGATTCTCTCTCTTTTATATGCTTCTGTCCCCGTATTCCCCGGAGTGATTAGTTAGAAGGCGCGCCGTGGCGGGCTGTCGATAAATGAGCCTTTGCTTGAGGAAAGAGCCCTTGCGGTATCATCTCCAGTAGCGGGGTACAGACCTAGCGCTTGAGGTGCACTCGCTGTACTCTTTTATTCCTTTCGGGGTCTTTCTCTGTCGTTTTTTGTTCTTCTGGTCGCTCTATTCCTTTCTGTCGCTCGTCTCTTTCTCTCTGGACATGTGTCTCGCTCTTTGTTTCCCCTTTTTCTGTCAAACCGTCGCTCACTCTTAATAGCTCGTTGGAGAGAACCCGCGTCTCATCCCTCCAAAACCAGGAGAGGCTGCCATGGGCGTAGCCGCAGGACTCCGAGGAGGAGTCAAGGCGTGGACGTCTTTGGTTTTCTTTATAAAAGACAAAAAAGAATAATAATGAGAGAGTGAACAGATGTGGGTGATAGAATGGAAGAGTACAGACTCTTTCCTCTGATCCTTCTCTGTTCTCTCTTGAGGGCTTGGTTTTCTTTCTGCGCTCACAAAGAAGAGTGACATACCTGTTCTGCTCTAGGCTCAGTTAAGATGAATGTGGTTTTCCCTCTCTCTCCATCCTACCTTATTCATTTCTCTTCCTCTACCTAGAGCATGTTACTACGGGAGCGGAGTCTAAGGTTAACTATCAATCCATTGAAGACAAGTATCATTATATTCATCTCTTCACCTTCTCTAAGGCAATTCTTTGTCTCTTTTCTTCTGACCAAGTCAAGCCTACTTTGGGGACTTGAGACCAAAGAAAGACGAAATATAGCTAAACGGCCACTTTTGTCCGCTTCCCGCTAGACCTTGCCCGTCCGTGGTTGATCCCTGGGGACTTTTGTCGTTCACCGTGACCTGGGGCAAGAGAAGGCAAAGAAGGAAGAATAATGTTAGGTATACTGACACTGACTGGTCTGTGGCTCTCTTCTTTTCGTCCTTGGCCCCTCTGGTTTATCAGTCGCTCTCGCCTTGTCTCTCCGCATAGATCTCATTCCTCTAACTCTCTCATGCACATCAAGACGCTTGAACCCGCTTACGTGCCTTGAAGCTGGGAGCGTTCTTCTCATCATCGTCCTTTTGAGTCCCATTCTCTGGTGAGGACGATGAAGGAGGAAGTGCGATAGAGCGCGAGGAGGAAGAAGACACGGTAGGGTCTCCTGCACCTCGCTTGTTGCTAGAAAGAAGCTCTTTCTCACTCTTTCTTTTGGTAGCCCCAGAGGTTCTTATGGGAGCCACAGCAGCGTTAAAGGTTGAATTACTAAGGGGATCGCCAGCGATTGGGTTAGTTTGGTGTGACGATGCCAAACTCCTCTGCCTGGCCTCTGCCATCTGCCGTCGTAGCCCCATGCTGAACCTGCTGCACATATCCTTCATATTTGCAGCTGGTGCCTGCATCTGAAGGTGGTTCATCCATTCCAACAGCCTGTTGCAGTCTTCTACCGGAAGATGAGGATAGAAAGAATCCCAGAACATTTTCTGAGAATAGAAAGTCTGGTCCAGTGCTTGTTCACTTTTCTGTTGAGCTCTCTCCTACTCCTGAATGCGCTCTTCTAGACTCTCTTGTTCTCTTTTGCATTCAGTCCCATAAAGTTGTAGGTGCATTTCGAGGTCCTGTCTCGTCGCTTCCAGTTTGGGCTCTGCGACCGTAATCCTTTGCCAGTGTAAAGTGCAGAAAGCCGTCAGGGCAGCTTGGACCTTGGGAATAGTTTCTGCCTGCGATGGGTCAGCAGGATCATATAGCGACAGAGATCGAGAAATTCATCATGGTTAAAAGCGTCTGTTCCTCTGCAGAAAATGAGGTGCTGCCCTCTCTTCTCTGGCTCGGCCTCTCTCTCTCCTATCTTTCTCCCTCTTACTCTCAACATTTTCTCCTTCCCGTCCCTCGTGACCTCTTTGCTGCTGCCCCAGCTTCCCCCTGTCCTCTTCCCTTTCCCGACCTTATCTCTCTCTCTTTCCTCCACCAACAATCAATTCCATTTGTGTGCCTTGCTTGTAACTTACCAGCCCCTTTGTGGCAGTTTCTTGAGCATCCTTGGACACAGGAGTGAAGGCTGAAAGATACCCCTCCAGCTCTTTCCTGCGATACGAAATGACGGCATCCAACAGCCGGCCAACTGCTGCAACATAATTTTCCTCTTCCTTTACCATCGCCATCTTCTTCTGCTGATTGTTGACCTCTTCTTCAACTGCCCGCTTTTGGCTAGAGACGGCACTGTGGCTTGCGATAAGGGGAAAGGGGGATAGGGGTGTAAGATAAGAAGAGATAGAGAGAGAAGAAGTGTGACGGGAAGATGGCGCAAGGTGCCATAGACATGAACCGTAGCTTGCGATAAGGGGAAGGGGGGATAGGGGTGTAAGACAAGAAGAGATAGAGAGAGAAGAAGTGTGACGATAGACATGAACCGTAGCAGCTGCAACAGCAGCAGGAGGGACACAACAACTGAGGTCCACAAAAGATGGGAGTACCACAAGCCTAGAGAGCTAGGGCGAGGTTAAAGAGTGTCACCTAGGACTGAATGGGCAGTAGTGAGCAGACACGGGTGGTCGTCAATTAGCAGAACGAGAAAGGAAACGGTGAGACATTATGAGAGGCGAGACTTTACCTTGGGTCCTTCTTCTTAGAGTGGACCGGGTCCCCCACGGGGCAAACCTCCGACTTCAAGTCTTCTTCTAAACAAGTGCGTACATTCTGTTGCACTGCCTTAATTCTCTCCTCAATTCTTCTCCTCTCCTTCAAAATTTGGTCCTCCTGAAGCTTGTTCTCCTCCAAATTTCTCTTCAAAACTTCTAACTCAATGCGTCTCTGTTCCTCCAGAAGTTGACTGAGCTGCGCCTTGGCTTTCTCCATATTCCTCGCGCGAAGTTCCAACTTACTTTTTGCGGTAGCTCTTGCCGCCTTTACTTTCTCTTCAAACACAGAGCGACTTTCATGTCTTTTCGTGTTCTCCTCTTCTACCCATTGAAGAACTTTGATATAGGCTTCACATAAAGATGTCGGCAGTGAAACAGCCTTCTCGTCGCTGGGGGAGGCTCCCTCGACTGCTTTACAGGTTTCCGAAAGGTGGCTGAGGTCCGCCAGAGAGGGAGAAAAAGAGAGAGAAAGCTCCCTCTCTAAGGACTCCTTTTTCATCACCTCAATGGCGCCAAGAGATCTTGAAGGATGCAGCAAAGTTCTGACTCTTGTTGTGCTGGAGACCAGTTGTTCATTGTAGCCCTTAATCTTACAAGTGTACGGGCACTGTGAATGCATTCTTCAACGGGTTGTTGAAGCTCTTCCACGGGCTCCAGGCCAAGAGAGTGAAACAGATACTTCCATATGTCCGAGTCCTTCGCGGAGGAGAGCGATATTCTCAACGATTCTTCTTCAGTCGCAGCCCCTTCCAGCTTGTCCTCTGTTTCAAGGACGGCCTCCTCATCGCTTGATTCAGAGACGATTCCCTTGCAATCTTCTCCGGGGCGGTCAACAGAGTCAGAAGCTGCTCTAAGAGCGACTTGCTCATCCTCTGCTTCATTGTCTTCTTCTTGATCACCCTCCTCTAGGCCACCACCGTCTTCACCCTTCCTCCTCGTCAGCGATTTGGGTTTACAACCCCTGGCCGGTACCTCCTTTGCTTCCCTAGGGTCCTTGATTCCAAGGAGTGTGAAGAAAGACTGCTTCTTGCGAACCAGCTCGTCGTAGAATGTAGGCTTCAGAGCAGCGACTAACCAAGGGTAGAGCTTTAAAATGGTTGCAAAGTGTTTCGCAGCGTCCACACATTCTTCCCAATATGTTTCAGTGGTCCTTCCTTCACCGTCCTTATGATCCTTCCGCTTCGGAAACGGATAGCCCCTCAGTGCTCGCTTCGTTGAGCACCTTCTCCACGAAGGGCAAGATCTTGGCTTTGAACTCTTGCTTTTGTTTCTCCCTTTCTGATCTCCCTAGAGACTCCAACTTAATCCTTGCCTCCAGTAACTGCCATTGAAGATCGATAGACGGGATCGTCCTAAAAAAGTTGTTGACTCTCGTAGTATATGTTGTCAGAGTATTGATTGACTCTATCGGTTTTCTGGGCTCATAACAACGTTCGCGGGGGCATGACGAAGTTGTTGCTGATTATAATTTTGAATATGAAAGGAAGTATGATATTCTTGGAAAGACTGTTGCTTGGAGGAGCTTATTTGCAGTTGTGATGCGTTTGGGCGGCATCGAAGTTGGAGCAAGGTAGTAGTAGAAGTAGTGTTGCTGCCGGGCTCGATGGTCGATGGTCCCATCCTTTGCGTTCGGCTGCTGAAGAACATCATGACAATCTCACTGAATAGAACATAGAAGTATTCCTCCTCGCAGCTGCTCTGTTCTGCCATTCTGAGAAGCGCTTGCAGGATAACACCAAAGATCTGTCCTGCCATTCTGAGAAGCGCTTGCAGGATAACACCAAAGATCTGTCCTTGCCATTCTGAGGGGAGTCGGACGCTGGAGGGGAATCTGAGGAAAGGCGAGAGACAGCAGCGTACACTAACTTGAAAGAAAGACCGTGATGATAGAGTTAATACAGGGACATCATGGAGACGGGGGCTTGCTTATGAGAAGAGGTTGCTGACTGATGGAGACAACAACAAGCGAATGGAACAGAAGAGCGGCTGAGGAAGAGCCAAGCAAGAGAGCGGGCCGGGGTAGAGGAAAGGAGAGGTCAGCCCGGGGAGAAAGAGAGAGAAGAGAGGGTGAGAGAAGAGGAGGGAAAGAGGGGGAGGAGAGATAGAGAGGGAAGTTCTGAAGCTGACGAAGAGAAGCAACGCATCCTAGAAGTGCGCCAGTACAAAAGGAGAGGAGTGCCGCTCATCAAGGAGCGTCAGCCGGTGGAAGGAGGCAGACATGGAAGGAAAAGCAAGGAGAAGGGAGCAGACATGGAGAAAGGCAGCTGCTTCTTGCATAATACTTGTGCTCCTAGGAAAATAACCCGGAAGACGAGCAGCAAACGAAGAAGCGCAGCTAGGAAACTGATGGAACCACTTCGAGCCCATCATCCCTTCCTGTCACCAGCAGTACTACGGAGCTATGGAGAGGCGGGCGGCTCACGTGTGCTCTGCAAAGGACAAGCGAGCCTTCAGTGTGTGACAAGCGAGCCTTCAGTGTGTGACAACAAAGATATCTCTCGCCTTTCCAGGATCCAGGGAGGCCGCGGTGATGCGGAGAGTGTCAAGCTTGACCAGGGACATACAGCTGCAGACCAAGCTGCCCTAATCATAAGCCGAGAACAGCTAAATATGAGGGCTTATTGAAACTTATGTCCTATAGATTAGCCGCCCACGGACGCTGAGGAGGCTCAAGGCAGAGAGAGAAGGAAGAAGCTGAGATGATGGAGGAGCAGAAGAAAGATCACAGCTGCTGCTGCGGGTGAATGCTTCTCTTTATAAAACGATGTTCCCACAGAATATCCATAAGATAGTCCCGCGCCACTAGACGTGGATGACGATTGGGTTTGAGGATAAGAAGAAGATTATTTAAAGTATATAGAGCATGCATCCTTGGGTTTGTTGATGCCACGCCTGCTAACTTTCTGTCCAGCTTCTCGCTGCTGTCTTTCTTTGCTGCTTGCATCACGAGTGGCGCTTCATCACGAGTTAGTAGGATCCCTTTGTCAATATGCGTGTCGACATTGGCGGTAAGCATACTCAGGCGGTGTCCTGCCAAAAGGTTTGGAGAGCCTTGATTCAGACCTCCTTCTATCCGTCAGCTGAATGGTCATAATAGCTGCCTGTGCAGTAGACAGAGGAAAGATGTCGTTAATAGAGCAAGACTTGCAGAGATAAGGCAAGTAATAAAGGACAAGAGAGGCCGAAGGCCGCATTCAGGGGTGAGAAGTCTTGTTTGAGAAAAGAAGATGAGGAAGGCATGGCAAAGAGCGATTGGAATAGCCAGCAGCTAGCCCATACACTTCAGTCGATCAGAGTAAACCACTGGCACCGTCTTTGGAGCTGCCGACGTCTAGGAGTGTGTGTGCCAGCGGTTCATTTTTGCTTTTAGGTGTGTACTTATCACTCAGAGCCGAGAGTTGTTAGTGAATGACAGTCCAAGCAGAGACAGGGGCGAAAGAAGAGCTCTTCTCATTTTCTCTCTCCTCACAGGACAGTACATTCAACAACAAGCGGAGGAAACAAGGACGGCTATCTAGCGGTTAATATAGAAGCATCAGCGGGCACAAGTCTTGCCGTTCGATGGTGTGGTATCTCATCTCACTACCTATCACACGCACACCTGTTCCTGCCTTCTAGTTGATGCATCTTACAAGTACATCCTCTTCCAATAAGAGATATCGAAGCGATCAAAGTAGAGGGTAAGACTAGAGTTTGGTCGACACAAGAGGGCCAAGGTAGGAGTGCACGGATGAACTGCGAATGCTCCATGACCTGTTAGTTCAGAGGCTTGTGAACTGTCTTTAGATTAACAATAGTGGCACAAAGCGGACAAACTAGTAGAGAGCCTAGGCTTCGGTATGAAAGTATCAGCTTACAACCCTCTGTGGACTGATGTTGAGCGGTCCCACAGCCATATGTGGTCGTACCTTCAACGATGTAGGCATCGGAAACATCCTTGCCTGTTTACAATGACTAATCCATGCTTACTTCGTCTTAGAAGGCGCACCTCTTCCCTCTCCGGTCACGTCTGTTGTCGAAGATCTGAATTGCCAGCTGCGGCCAACTCGTCGAAGCTCCTCCGTCGCCCAGTAGTCGTAGTCCGTCTTCAGTGTGAATACCTTGACCTTAGTATTGAGGTCCTTTGTCTTAAGTCGAGTAAACTCGTTGTCTCCAAGGCTGGAGACCACCTTGATGAAGGAGTCCAAGTCTGGAGTGGGGATACCGTTGACCTCAATTACCCATATCGTAGCTCTCAGGCCGAACTTATGCGCCGGGGAGCCGTAGCACCAGCGAGACACATAGCAGCCTCCTCCTTCTGGCGGGAGGTATCCCAAGGAAGTGACGGCAAAGTGCGGCTCTTGGATCATCATTCCGCTCCACAGCACCACCCTGTCTGTCCCGATAGTCGTTAGTGTCGCGGTCTTGACCGACAACGTCATTTCCACGCCATCCCTGAGTATAGTAACATCCACCATTTCCTTCTTTCCAGTGGCCTCCTCTACGTCCCTGAAGGTTCCCGTGACGATGGAGTCGATAGCGAGGATCATATCTCCGTTCTTGAGCTTCTCCGCAGCGTCTGTAGCGGCAATGAGGCGCTTGACGGTGAGCACCTGCCTCTTGTCCTCGTGCTTCTCTTCCAGCTTGCTGATCCAGGAGTCCGGCAGGTTCATCCCAGCTCTAGCCTTTGACAGTGCAACGGGCAGGAGCTGTACTCCGATAGAGCGGACGGTAGGTTCTCTCTCTGCTCTGAGATCCTCGACCAGGTCCAGCACGATCTCCACCGGGAGGCCCCGAAAGATTTCCTTTCTTTCTCCGTCCTCCTGATAACTGAAGGAGGACCACAGGGCCTGTACCTCTCCCGCCTTGTTGGTGAATACGCCGCCTACTGTCTTCGTCACCCGATCGAAGTGAATGACCTGATACAGAAGGAGAGGGCACCCAAGTCAGGACACGAGCCTAGAGAACCCCACGCAGCGTGTACTGCCTCAAGGCCGAGGCATGGTGAAAAGGTAGAGCAAATAAATACTTCTCGCATGCATGGTCCTCCTACCTCCACATTTGTTGCCCTATACATGGGCGGCTGTGTCTCTCGCAGGGTCAGCCTGTCAATCTTAGTCACCAGTGTAGGCTGGGACACCACTGTGAAGTTGTGCGTAAGGCCCACAAAGTCTGTGTTTTCGCCTACTCCTAGCGGCACCGTGGAGAACTTCGCCTCTCCCACTACAGCGGAGCCCAGAAGTGAGGTGTCATAGCTGATGACGCTAATGTTATGTATGGGGTGGACGAATACCACTTCTCCTGGGATCTCCACAGAAGCAAAGAAGGTGATCACTACGTCCCCTAGAGCGATGGGGACAGTGTTCTTGTCCACCAGTATGAGTCCTCTCTTACTGTCAATGATCAGGCCCGCTCCTGTGTAGCTACTAGCAGATATGCCGTCCACCATATAGGGAATGTCAAAGGAGACCAGAACGAGTGCACGAAGGATGTTCTCTACCAAAGCGTTCCGACTCCCTGCTAAAGGTTTAGGAGGCGTAGAAGGAATGGCGGGAGGGGTAGGCGGCGGAGGCGCCTTGCTAAGAGTTGCATGCCAGAAGCCATCCTCATCATTTCTGTGGTACATCTGCATGGGAAACCACTGCCTATCCACGGTGATAACGGCACTTCTTATTCTGTGCCTATCCCTAAGAAAGTAGTATTTCAGCACCGTCCTGGTGCCGTTGGGAAGAGAAGAGAAATGCTGTCCAAATTCCTCGATTGTCTTTGTCTCCACCGCCCCAACGCTAGTTATAATGCACTGATGGGTGATGCCCGCCTTCATTAGCATGTGGCCCGATTGGGCCATGAAAACACCGCCGACTGGTAGATTGTTATTCCGCGCCTGCTGGTAGGAGAGAGAATGCAGTACCGCGCCAGAAAGCTCCAGGAAGCAGGAGGGAGAGATCGAGTGTAGGTCCTAATCCCAGTTGGACAAATCAAGAATTAGTAGGGCACTCCGCTTTTTATAAAGCACTTAAGCAGGGAGAAAGGGGCCGAAGTACCCAGTAACTCTATTACTGGGAGGAGAGGAATGGAAGGTATGGGATGACTAGCATGGCACGCTCATAGGCAAGAGGAGGTGGACAGATAGTGAAGGGCAAGAAAAGTGACAAAACCTCAGTTGCTCTACCTGAACAGTGAGTGTATACTCTTGGACATCTCCACCTCTTTCGATCTTCAGCGTTACTGTCTTTCCCACCCCGGTATCTAACACCTCCTCCAGCGGAATGAACATAGTGCAAGGATGCCCGTTGACAGCCACTAATATATCTCCAGGCTGGATCTTCCCGTCTCCGGGTCCCTCGGGCACCACCTGATCGACCACCAGCATGCCCGTCTCTGCGGGGAAGTGCTCCCTCGTTTGCTTTTCTGTCAAAGGAGACAGCCCCAGTCTCCTTACCTCATCAAAGGCGCAGTGTCGGAAGATTGTTTGCAGTGTGCCGCGCGGGACGGGTTGTCCTTCGCGTAGAAGTTTGAGAGCACGAACTGCCCGGTCTACTGGCAGATAGAAGGATGAGGCTGCCTTTTTGGCTCCTCCGGCGTTAATGGCAATAGCTTTGCCCTCGATATTAAGAACTGGAGAGCCACTAGAGCCTCCGGAAGTGCTGTAACAAAGCGAATAGAAAGAACATGATTAAATGATAGAAGAGACGATCAGCTGTCACTATAACAGGTCTGTCCAGATTAAAGGCAGGGTCGCGCTCAAGGAAGTTTGCGAGCGACATATCAATGAGCTCTTGGTTACCTGCTGGCTGCCGCATAATAGAATGTATTGAAGTCATTGTAGTCGTGGGACCCATAGAAGGGCGCCTCTCGATCTAATCGAGCCAGGATACCAGGTAGAATGGAAATCTTCTCTCCTGCGTCATTCCCAACTACTCTGATCTCCGTTCCCACTGTCGAACATAACGCATTGATAACCAGCAAGGCGGAAAGAGGATGATAGGAGCCTTAGTGGCGAGGCTTCTTCTCTTTATGATAGAAGGTATGGCGTCGCCAGAGGCACACATAAAAAGATACAGAGTTCAATAATACCTTTGGCTTCTTGAGGGGCAAGCTCAATCTCTGTAAGGGGAAGAAACTTGACGCTGCTTGGATTGAACGAGTAAAATCCAAAGTCGTGAACAGGATCCCTGGATGAGATTGAGGAGCAAGAACGAAAATGCAGGTGAAAAAGAGATCGTCTAAAGCCGCAGGAATCCACTTGCGAAGGATCAGCGCGAAGGCAACAAAGACCGCTGCCTAACACGAGACGATGGCCGGGTCTTCCTTCTGTGAATGCACTTACCTATAGATAGGTTTGAGATCCACCTCTTCCTTGTTTACAAAGACAGCATCCGCAGTTACGGGTCCAGGAGTCACGACATGCCGGTTGGTCAAAATGATTCCCTTTTTCCTGTGTGAAATAGGCGTAGATCAGTGCAAAGAGCAGGACCATCTACATCCTGCAGCAGATAGACCAAACACGTATGGACAGGAGGAGAGGAAGCAAGCGGCACAGACTTACATATCAACCACGAAGCCAGTGGCGTAAGAGTAAGAAGCTCCCAATCCATCGAAAGCGCGAACGCTATTCACACGGATGACGACAATTGCTGGTATGCGGCGCTCGAGAGTTCTCTGCCACTTGGCGCTCTCTCCCAGAACATGTGTGGGAGTGCTGACGGCAGCAGGCGGAGGGACGTAGTTGTCCAGCTCAAGAGCTACGGGTTTGTCTCCCGTCATTCTGCTCCAATTGGACTTCCTGTGGCTTATACCCTAACCCTAAGCCTGCCTCAAGCAATCAATGGAAGAACCCAGATCTTTGTCTCTACCTAGTTCCCGCAGGTTATTGGATGACAGTAATAGATCTTCTTATGCAGAGTTTCGATAGTGATCAGGTCGTTCAGCGACGTCTGAAGGGTCACGGTGCGCTGCTTCTCCTGCGCTTTGCACAGTCATCCCAGTGCGGCCGTTTGGGGAGGCAAGGAAGAAGTCAAGCAAGAAGCGCTCCTTTTCTTCGTGGCTTTTAGATCTGCGCGAAGGGGATCAATCTCTAGCTCGCCGTTGAGCATTATGTACTGAAGAGGATTCGCCCTTTCTCTCTTCCTCTCTCTCTGTTTTCTCTCTCTGTGTTTCTCTCAGTTTCTCTCTCTCTCTCGGTTTCTCTCTCTCTCTCTTTCTCTCTCTGTGTTTCTCTCTCTGTCTTTCATCTCTCTTTCGCTAGGTCTCCTCTCTTCTCTCTCTGTTCTTACTTCCCCTCCCTCTGTCTCTCGGACCTGCTCCGTTTCTTTATGTAGAAAGCAGCAAGCGATGGAGATCTCGCTATCTCGCTGTCCCTCGCACTTGTCCCAACCTGCCTTCCTTGCGATCTTGGCTAGCCGCTACCGGCAATACTCTCTACTGTTGCCGGTGAATCTCTCATAACGGCTAGATAAATGGCTGATTGGAAGGGTACACAACCACATCGTCGGACGAACAATACAGTGGCTTGCAGTATGTAGATCTATGTAGCATCGTAGGCCGTGGGTGGTGTGAATGGCAGAAGGATGAGGTCTCATCATATCTTATAAGGTAAGGTAAGGCCTTCCTAGAGGTTGCCTTGAAGACAATAGGATGCACTGATAGTATGCAGTCAGAGGCCTCAAAGCCTTCATTTGCCTAGACGTGGAGACGCTGCTGCACCACCGCAAGATTCTCCATAGGACCGCGCGGAGGGTAGTAGTTGGGCATATCTGGCAGCAGGGCGCAGCACCAGGTCTTCTCCCTCTTCCTGCTATCCAGTCCTGCTTTATAATGCTTCAAGAATTTACCGCGAACAATTTAGGGATTACTGAGAACGACCTTTAAAAGGTTACTAGAAGGTAAGCTGGCTTTCAAGCTACATTTGTTCAAGGCAACTGTGGTGTCTGCTCTGTTGTCTTTGGCGCAACTAGTACAACCTCATCTTTAGCCTTCGGTAACGAGCCCGTAGGATTTTAACTGTCGTGGGCAAGCACATAGGGACACTCCTATGCAGCTACGGCATACAACCTAAACAGCTAATCAAAGTAAAGCACAATAAGGCCACAAAGCCATCGCAGCGAATCCACTCCTCTCCATGATGCAAGAGCCGATAGACTCTGGATGGCTTCCCAAACTTTAGTGGTAGCAACACCGTCGTCCCAGCTTTGTAACGTAGCAGCCAATCAGCGTCAGCTTTGAAGCGAGCTTCTCTGGGCACATAACTGCGTCATGACAGAGTTTCTTCCGCAGTACTCGTAAAGTAATGAAAGGCAAACTTACTGAAGGTACGTTAGATATGGGGTTTCAAGATGCCCCGCTTCCCTCCTTTTGGCTAACAAGTTCTGACAAACACATATCAGAAGACTGCAAATAAGCGTAATATGAGCTTCCTCAGTGCTAGTAGCAGGGACCATCTTTTACAGCTCTGAAGTCTGTTTAAATGATGAAGCCCCATGGCAAGCGTCAACCTATTAAAGGCGCCGGGACCTTGGGCTACTTGTAAAGACTCTAAGCAGGTCTTCTCAGCCACCGCCATGATACAACCGTGCTCAGTCTCTTGGCACAGATTATCCCACATTTGAAGGTTCTGTTTCGGCGGGAGGTGTGCGAGAGGTTGGTGGGACGGTGAACGAGACGAGACTCCTTAACTTCCTGCGCGGCAGCTTCACGTCCCACCAGTCTAAGGTCTCACCTCCTAATCATCCTTCTTCATTAGAAGACGACCTCGCCAGACCTCGCCTTGGCCTTTGTACACCTGTACCTTCGTTTTCAAGCAGCAACAGAGTATACAAGGGGTCAACATCGCTGTCGAATCAGATGGAGTGACTAGAAGCGTTTTTCCTCGTCTTTCCCTGTATGTATAGGCAGCCTCACAGCTGCACTCACATAGCTTCCACTGGTACACGTTACTGACATCCCTGTCGGCGTGTGGATGCATCGGTGTAGCTCCTCAGATGATCGCTGAGTGTAGTTCGGATGGTTAAGGACCAAGAGCGACGAAGTGGCCGGAAGAGCGCTATAAATAAAGTGATGCCTTTGTTCCAATGTAAGGGTTACACAGTCAGTTTCTATCGCCTTTTGTCAACCCCCAAGACTGGTTCTGTAACCAACGGGAAACTCTACCAGAAACCGATAACGTCGCAAGAGCTTCCCTAGTGCTGGCTGAGCTGAGGAGGATAATCCTAAACCTTAGTTAGGTACATCTGGGGAAGCCTATTCTTCAACCAGGCTAGGACCAATTATGGGGTTCTGGATCCAATCAAGCCTATCCTTAATATGTATGAAGAACGGTTTGGTTCCCGAATGAAACCACCCATGTGACTGGGTCAAAATGTATGGCTTGTCTTTGGCGCCTGTGATTAGCTTGGAAAACCTTTGTTGGTCCGTTTCACCAAAGAGCAACGAATCGCTAGGTTCTGTAGGTCTACACTGGTGTAGAACGTCCAGGCAACCAGCAAAGGAGGTTACGGAAAATGGTCAGGCCATAGAAGCGCCATCAAGTAATCAAGAAATAATACGTGACTGCCTCCACTTTCTGCCAGTGCTTGGCCAATGACCTAAGGTCGAACCCACTATGATTACTTCATGGGCTTCATTTTAGGTTAAAACTTGGCAGGGAAACCTGTTAGAACATTATCCTAGGACTGTTGCATTGTTCTATTTATACCTACATTTACCGGTTACTTTTTGTCAAGCTTCTTAATGACATTCTGCCTAAACGGCCGATTCTACAAAAGGCGTGACAAAGCCCTAAGCGAAGCAAAGAAATAGCTTTTGTTACTATCACTCCTTTTGGTGGTGACCCCAATGGGAATACTCGAATCCGATTGGTTAAGGTGCGGACCAGGTGTGGATTCTATTGGCCGAAGGACAGAAAGGTGAGGTTAGCTCCAGGCTTCAGATGAACTTTTATCAAAGCTCAAATAGACGGGAAAGCTTCTTTCCTTAGAAAATAGAAGTACACCCCAAAAAATGAATCTTTCGTCCGTTTGTTACAGTTCTTTTCAAGGTTCAACCTTGTTGAGGGGCGAAAGTGTGGGGCATTCTTGCTGGTCAAACAGGTTACAGGGCCGAGGTTTGATGGCAAGCAGCGCTGCCGCTTCCAGCCTCGGCTTCCTGGCTCTCTGTCGGTTCAAGTGTGAAAAGCGTGTCCTGCTAGGCCACCAAGCCGTAGTACCATCGAGCCTGACGTCCGTAGATGAACTTCAAGCCTTCGGTGCACTCACAACTAAACTTCCATCAAGCGTGCGCCCTAGTCCCATTTGCCGCAGATTGGAGACACATCTTGCGGTGGATTATCCAGTTCTCATTGAAACCATGGCATCATCTGGTCCTGGACTTGACAATAGTAGCATACGGCCATCCTTCGCGCCTCACGGCGAGAAAGGATCTCTTAGGCCAGCACAGCACTCGGCTGCGCTATCAGCTGGGTCCACTCACGTGGTCGGCACCAGCACCCCTCTGCAGGCAGGGATGAACTCGAAAGCAGCGACCCATTCACCTCTAACTCTCGGGAAAAAGATATCTAGCGGGCCAAAAGACTCAAAAGATGTCAGCGATAGAATGAAGAACCTCCTTAACCCTGATAGGCCTTTTGCGTGCCCCGAGCCGGGTTGTGCAAAGCGTTTCAATCGCAGGTTTACGCTCAGCGAGCACATGAAAACGCATACCGGGGCTAGACCTTACGCTTGCCCAGAGGCAGGATGTGGCAAAAGATTCAGCACTTCAGGAAACCTTGCACGGCATAAGCGCATGCACACGGGTGCTAAACCCTTCTGCTGCCCTATTGATGGCTGTGGCAAGAAGTTTGCTAGCAACGGGAAGCTTTCGCGACACATGCAGACTCACACTGGAGCTAGACCATTCCAGTGCTCACTGCCTGATTGTGGTAAGAAGTTTAGCACCCAGGGCAATCTCACTCGCCATATGAAGATCCACGGTATCTTTTCTCCTTTGGCAAAGCCCGCTCAGCCAAACTACATTCCTCCTAGAAAAGAGATGCAGAAGGAGAAGTTCCAAGCCAAGCCATTCGTGAGCGCGCCGAGAATGGAAAGGACTCATCAGATGATGCAGCAGAAATTCATGTTCTCACAGATGTCGGGTATCCCAATGTTGGAAGCCTCTCCCCGGTTTTCTCTACTCTCCCCAAGAAGGCCCCACCTATTTGAGGGGCCACCTTACGAGATGGTAGAGCTCGACCCTCTTCCCTTTACATCTTTGTACGCGTCAGCAAGTGCTCATGCTCATGATGAGAAAATGGGTGCGGACAACGCTGGTGGCAACCACTGCCATATGCCGGAAAGCAGCCTGGCAGGCTTTTCTGAAGCTCATTACTTTATGAGAAAAACTGGCATGACTCCTAGAGGCTACCCATCGAAGAACATGCTAAACATGCTGGACATTGCAAATGACGACCTTATGTTTAATTTTCCAGATAAGCTCGTCTCTCCAAGTTCCCCAAACATGAACTTTACCCTAGACACCTTCTGTCCCCTTCCGGATGACAGAATTCCAGATCTGCCTACTCCTTCCAAGACGCAAAAGAAGCCTAAGCTGGGCCATCACATGAAAACCGGGTACAGTCGAGCATCGGTCAGTAGTATGTTGGCGGATAAAGAGTCTTCCATCAGCAACATGTCGATGGCTCAGCCCACGATGGGGGCCTAAGAGTTATATTCACGTAACCTGTTGCCTCCAGCTGTGCACATAATAGATCTTCGAGCGTGTGCAGCTGGAAGCCACCAGTCGAGGGAAAACAACCACTTATTTGGATTATTGCACACCTGATTAGCTGTGCTACACAAGGTCCACAGAGCGAGCAAAGAAGCAGCTTTCTCCCATAAATGTCCTATAGATAGGTCTGGGAAAGATACTCTAATCTATTGCGTAACGCCATAATTATTATGTCTGAAAAAAAGGCAGCATATCTGGGACTTCATGTTAATCTGAGACAATTATGTTCACCTTG
This sequence comes from Hyphochytrium catenoides, assembly GCA_900088475.1. Classification (NCBI taxonomy): domain Eukaryota; class Hyphochytriomycetes; order Hyphochytriales; family Hyphochytriaceae; genus Hyphochytrium; species Hyphochytrium catenoides. The sequence continues at coordinate 24,784 of FLMG01002222.1, read as the reverse complement.
AGACTCCGCATGCCCTTATCAAGGGCTCACACAGCTTCAGAACCCCACAACTCGGCAGCATAAAACGCAGCGCAGCTCTGCTAATAATTACCCTCCACCGAAATGACGAAGCAAGAGATAGAGATGAACTGACAAGTGGGATAACCTTTGACTGCGAACTTGTCTGAGGAGAGTGCCCTCTGCCTGTTTGCCTGTTTGTTATCAACCCTGAACGAGGACTGCAGATGAGTCTTCGTCGTCCGTTACTCAAAGAGTCATCCTTCACCTTCAAGATTACAATTGGACCGATATGCAATCCAGTTATCGTTTAGTTGAATCAATGCTCAGGTTATCAATGAGAGAAAATTTAGACTACAGATTTGCTTTTTCCAGATGCAGACGATCTTTCATAATGAAGATGAGTGCTTGTGATGAAGCTTCTTGGCCGGATGATGATCAGTGCTGGTGCCGACACGAAGACGGCACTGACTGTTGAACGCACTCTTTGTCATCGCATAGGGTGCCACATAATCCTAAACTATACAGAGTTTGGTGTATGTTGAAGGGAGCATGTTCTGTCTGACATGAGCAGGTTTACGGGAGCTTTAATAGGATGAAGGGTAAACTCAAGCGGGAGGTGCCACAGGATCAGGCCGCTGAACCTCCCATTAAAAGGAAACGGGGAAGGCCACCCAAGAAGAAGGACACTGACGAAGTTGAGGTTCCGGCTCCTGGTCTTCCTTCTCCTGCACAAAAGAAATCTGCGAATACCACCGTGGTGGCCGGAGCTGATCCTTCTGAAGTGAAAAGCGAGATTGTAAGGTTCTTTACATCATGCAGTCGTACTCTGCTACTAACTCCTTTCTCTTACATTTCATTGGGTCACTGATTCCAACATTATAGATAACAAGCCCAGCTAGTAAAGGCGAGGATGTCGCCCCACGATCCACAACTCCTATCCCAGAGCAGCAAAGCACTAGTGACGCCACGAGCTTGACGCTCTTTGACCTCTACTGGGGGACTGCCGATGGCCCGAATGGCCCTCTCGTTGGAAAAGAGGTTGAAGGAGACACTGATAGAACGGAGGTTACATCGACGGTATCTGCCAGAGCTGCCAGAAGTAGGAAACGTGAGAGCAAAAAGCAAACCGATGGCATGCTCAGCAAGTTGGATCCGGATAAACTCGCGCCTTCGGCAATAACTGCGGAGACCAATGCCTCCTTAGAGTCCAAAATCACGGTAGTTCAAGCTCATGTGCAGAACTGGATTCGAATTGCAAGTGTTAGCTCTCACTTTGGAAGCGAGCTGAACTCTGTAATCAGCCAGTTCTATCCGAGTCCCCACGTGATGCTCCTTGACGACATCCTGGCTTGCTTCATCCTGCACCGGCCAGAGGTAAAAACAGTTCCCACTCTATCCCATAGAACTATCCACTCATTGAGATTTGGTATGCGAGTCATCTTCCAGGGCCGCCTCCCTCCATTAAACGCTAGAATTCTCCTTGGTAGTTCTCTCTCTTAGTTGTTACTCTCTCTTCGGGCATATCGCTCTTGGTGCTTTGCCCCGCTGGCTATCACAGTGGCTGGTACTGCTTGTCCTATGAAAGGAGCTCCTCTGCTAGTCGAGCTCCTGAAGTCTCAACTTTCCTCGGCCTTTCAAAGAGAGAGCTCAGCCACCGCTGTATCCTCTTCTTCGCCTCCATCTGCTTTCCTACTCTTAGATCACTCAACTTATTTCCTCCTAAGTTGCCCCATGTTCCTTTCTTTGCTTGATATTGACGAAGCTCCTCTCGTGCAGATGGCTGACTTCATCATGGTTCCGCTAATCCAGAAATTGGTGCAAGGCGGAGATAGAGCCAAGATTGATCCTAAATCCTCTCCTTTACACGCCTTTATCAACCTATTCCGCCACTATCCGCCATCCTCGTTGTCTGTGTCGTTTGCCTCTGAGGACGCAACAGTGATAACCTCCTATCAGCAAGTTTGCAAGGACTTGATGAAGATGCTAGTGGAGAAGAACACCTCTTCATCTCTGCCTCTTTCGCCTTGGCTCTCCGCCTGCCTCATTGACGCTCCTTCAGAGCTGGTGCAGTTCTTGGTCGATAACCTGCTAAGTAGTAAACCCCCAGCTCAAAAGAAAAGAACCTCTCACTTCTCCATAGCCTCTCTTACAGGGGGCGGTGAAGAGGAGGAGAAGAGCTCTCCCCCATCCAAGGACTGGGAGTTGCCCAATGGAGTGCAGCAACTTTGCGGAGTGGTTCAGGCTGCAGGTGGAGAGCTCCAAATGGAGGAAAAAGGAGACAAAGCTGGACACATTCTTTTATTAACCATAGCTCGGATTACCGAGCGACTGTTGGAAGCTTGGGATTCCCGGCTGTGGGAGAGTACTAAGGGTCTGCTCCCACTCTATCTGAAGAAGGCACCACCCTCTGTCTCCCAGTCCATGCTCTCACGCTTCCTCTCCGCCAAAAGCACCACTCCGCCATCCTATCATCCATTTTGGCTGATTGTTCGAGAGGTTCAGGGTTTCTATCCCTTCGCTTTAGACTCTTTCTACGTTGAGGAGAGTCAAGGAATTTGGCGCTCAGTGGAAACCTCAGAGCGCTCTGAGGATGAGGCAACCATGCTTTTTGAGCTTCTGATGGGCACTCTCTTTCGAGACTGGAACGCTTCTGATGGCAATGCTCTTGCCATCTGGGAATATGCGCTAGAGAAAGAGTACCCAGTGCTGTTTCCGTCGATGCCAGCAATTGCTCGAGCGGATGAAGATGAGACTTCGGCTGCCCTGGAAGTGCTACCGGAAGACTTGTGGACTGTACATAGGTCTGTCGAAAGATTGGGCAAGCGACTAGATACCTTGTTTCGGCTCCTTTCTGGCTGTCCTGTAGATGTCGTTGATGGAGCGCTGAGAGCTTGGAAAAATGCGTGGAAAGACGAGGAGCTTCTTGTTCGCCTTCCATGGTCTTTACATTGCAGTCTCGCCCTATCCTGCGTCAGGGCAAAGACTCTTCCTTCCGCTAAGCTTTTAGTGGAGAAGCTGCTTCAACTCGCTAACAGAGGTTTACGGGTGAAGCTGGACTTTCTACACCGTTCACTGACCACAAAGCGAGGACGCTATAGTAAGGATCTCATCTGGCTACTGGTATCGGAGGAAGACGAACATTGGGAGGGTGACTCTGCCCTTGGCTCAATGTGCCTTCCTTTCCTAAGAGAAATTATGCAAGCCAGCTTTAGGCATCATGGAGCACATGACGGAGGGACTATGATAGGAACGGACTTCTCTGATGTTGTTCGAGCCGCTATCTCAACTACTACATCCGCTGTACCAAACGGGATTTCCCCTCTATTTTTCAGGCCTCAAAAGTCAGCGACTGAAGAAAGAGCGAAGGGTCTGTTCGGTCGAGGACCTGCCATTCTCCGTAGTACGTTGGGGCTAGTACGACAAGTGGTAAGATGCTACCTAAGCTCATCATTTGAATTGGCTTTTAGTCTTAGTGAAGTCGCTTTTCCACCTGCCATAGGCTCTAACCTTCCTTTCTCTCTCCAGTTCCCTTTCTGCTTTTGATTATGATCCCTTTCAAGTTCAAGGCTTTTCCCAACTAATCTTTGTAGCTTTTTGAGTTCTCATGGACCTCTTTAATGCTTGCTACCTGTAGATCTCTGAGCTTCCATCGTCGGAAGCGGGCAATATTCGCTTAGCGTTGATACGCGAAGCAGGCGCTTCGCTGGCTTATGCCCTTCGTGTGGCCTTTAGGTCGGAGTCTCCATCTTCCTCCCAAAGTGAACGTCTCGGACAAAGAGAGAACCTTGTGGAGTTCATTTTGTTTCTGACGAGAGGGTTAGAAGCTGCTGGAGTTGCCCCGCTTTCCTCTTCTTCCATCAGTCAGGAAGGTCCTGTGGGACCTCTAGAGCAACTTGCAGAGGCCATAGCGGATGTATTTGACCCTCAGCGAGTTCTTTTTGCCTCTTCAGCAGCCTCTCTGGATCAAAAGGAGGAGAACAAGATGAGGGAGCTGCACACTCTCTGTCTCCAACAAATTCTTGGCCTTGTACCCGCTTTGACCAAACCTGTTGTTTCCCAGCTCTCGATCTTCCTCCACACAGCTTGGGAACGAAGAGAAGAGCAAGAAGTCCCTTTCTCTCCCTCCCTTGATACCCTGACAGAGCTTCTCGTCCGTGTTGGATCTCTAAATTCTGAGGGCTGTCGATGTGTTCTTTTAGAGGCCTTCTCCGCCTTAGACCAGCAGGGGGAGTTCGAAGCGTACGGTGGGTTCGACGGAGGAAAGAGGTATACCGAGTCACCCTTCCTCGTTATAGTGGTTCGATTGTGCAGTGAAGGCATCGAAGAGGCATCTCTGTTCTCAAGGTATCAGCAACTAGCCTGGAGAGGACTGTTTCTGATAGCTCAGACCCTGCAAGAGTCCCTCCGCGTGACTCTTCTCTCCCTCCTTTGGCAATATGTCCTGCACTTAAGACGGCGAACAGAACACAAGATAAGAAGTGAGCAGGCAGCGTGGCAAGAGAGGGCCTTGTTGGACGCGAAGACCGTCAGGCAGAGAATGAGATTATTGAAGGAGTCAGGACAAGATAGAGAATGGAGCAGCAGTGCGAGAACAATGCTTCAATTGTTACTTGCAGAGACAGTTTGACCTCTGCGTACATCCAGGTTCAAGACCTGTGGGGTATCTGCCACTGCCTGCTGGTATAAAAGTAGATGGCAAGGGGCCGGAAGGGACATCTATTTATATTCATTCTCATGCTGATTGCTTGCCTCTATGTACAGTTGTTAACTAAAGGCGCGGCGCCATTATAAATAGTGATGAGGCTATTCCTGTCTTTAAAAACTCTCTCTCTCTCTTTACTTTGTCTCTCTTTGGCTTCGCTGTGAACATGATCATGTCAAGCTACAATCAACTATGGTCCTTCTTGGACATAGTAATCACCCATACTGCTCACCCAGGTTCACGAGACGTTGTGGTGGTCCGCCTCTCTCCTCACGAATCTGCTGCAGCAGATTCCGGTAACTTTTTGCCCCTTCTCCCACAGCCCAAAGCGCCAATCGGAGTATGGTGAAGAATGGGAACGAGTAACGATGGACCATACTTCTGGTCAGGCTCTCGTCTGCATGTGTTACCTCAAGATAATGAGAGAAGAGTCCGGAGAGAACGAGAGGGATGGCAATGGAATCACATAGAAAAAGGAAGGCAGGTATCACGAGCGTTCGAAGTGTCCATGCAATGTCAGCTCTCTCCAAACCATGCCTTTCCAACCTTTCTAGTCGCTGGACCCAAGGGTGGGCCCGCCCAAACATCCCGCTGATCACCGCGGTTTCCCAGGTTGCAAGCGCCAAGACCCCTAGCATAAGCCTTTGTAACGGGACAAACACTGGTCTCTGGTGGATAGACCCTCGAACGGGAGCGATAAGGTTGAGGTCTAAGAATAAGCCCACAAGGAGCCCGATGCAACCGTACCAAGATAAGAGGACAACAGCAAACTTGGACGCCTGCTTGGCCCATATCAGCGAGCTCTGTAGGACTTCTTTCCTTCTCTGCTCAGGCAGAAAGAGAAAGCAAGCTAGGCTCCACAAGCCATTAAGAAGGGTAACACCCAGGATGAAGGTGAGGAGCAGGTTCTCTACGGTCAGTGATGAGCACTGCAAAACTGCCCTTCCGACAACGATAGGTGAGACCAAGAAAAAAATTGCTAATCCCGCGCAAGGAAGCATGACCGATGCCAAAAAGAGAATAAGCCGGAGCGGGGAGTAGGGCACAGGCTCCTGATGGTCGGCAGCCTGATAGTCATATAGAGACGACAAGGCCGCCCAACAGGGGATAATGTAAGAGGAGGGATAGCAGAGGACAGTACGATATAACGTGGAGGAGGACCCTCTATGGGAGGCAAAATAGGTATCGAAGTTCAGCGCACGGGTGCTCTAAAGAGCTGAGACAATAGAATAGTTTCTTGTTGAGTCACACTACACCTAAGTGTAAGGGGTGAGGGAAGGCGCAGACATGGAGAGAGAATGCGGAGAAAGAATGAGAAACGAGAGACGGACAGAGAGAGACTGAGTGCCATACCTCAGATTCCTCCCCCTCTTCCCTTAGAAAGTTGTCTGATTGGAGAGCACTAGCGCATCTAAGACTCCACTCAGGGCCACCTTGCAACTTGGTCTTAAGCTCCAGATACTTTACACAGAACTGGAGGTAGACATTGAGGAGTATGACCGAGAAGGGCAGCGGAGCCTATGAGCAAGTGGTTTTAGCGAGAGTGAGGCCACCGGTCAAAGTAAGTAAATCCAAGCAGCAACCGAAGGGGCAGCAGCAACGGAAGGGGCAGCAGGACCCACGAGTTGACTGCAGCAAGAACTAACGAACGTGATGGAAGACAAGCACGCGAGTGGGGCTGTCAGATGCGTAAAAGATGCTAACAGCCGTGTCAAATGGGAAGACAAACGAAAGATAGACTTCTTGGATCTTACTTGAAGGACAAAAATCCGCAAGACCACCGCGGAGAAAGACGGCTCTGGAAGATCGGAGAAGACCAGCGGTGGCGCAAAATGGCGAAGGTACCAGACCAGGCAAAGGAATGGTGTTGTCCCCAAGGCAAAGACGACCGTCAACTGCAAAAAGAATGCGCCAAAGCTCCGCAAGAGGGCGAGAGCGAATGGAGCGGACAAAACCGCTTGCAGGCTCTGTGCCTCTTCTCCTGCTCTAGGTATGGAGAAGATATCTACAAAGCAAAGAATCAGATGCCCAGGACGAGAACGACCGAGAACGAGAGAAGAATCAAGAGAAAGCGTGAATAGTTTCTTATAAGTGTGACATCAACAAAGCGGTTCCCTTTCAATTTTTTCTTCTCCCACCTTACCCATAAAAGTTCCCTTGCGGAGTCTCGATCTAAGTAGAAGGAGAAACATGTACGAGAGGAAGCTTGCAGCCAGCCCTGCCAGCCACCGGGCTACTGAAAGTAGGATCAATGTCTGAGCAGTACGGAGGGCGCAGAGTGAGAAACGCCAGTCGGAGAATAAGAAATCTTGCCAGGACTCGGTACGGCTTTTAAGGACTATCAGCTGTAGCTACACCAACTACCCTCAAAAGGAGAGTTTGCAAGAGTTGTCGCGGAGATATAGGCAAAAACGATGAGAGTTAACCAGAGAGCTACGTGGAGATAAAGAGAGAGAAGGGGACAACGACGGGAAAGGAATGTAGGACGGCTTGGACCGCTATAGCTTATGATTGGCATTTAGAGCATCAAAGGAGACAACTGAATAGCAAGGTGGCAATAAAGAGATATCTGGAACGCACATTGGCAGTGGCTCCCCGCCAGCTAAAGCCCTTGATCGCTAGCTGTAGCACGCCTCCATATACCCAGGGAAAGAAACCAAACTCTAAAAGAGCAAGGGTAAGGAGGCGGCCAATGGCTAACCCTGCCCGGCCAAATCTAAGCACCTAGGTACAGACGCCAAGAAGATTAGAGCTAAGCAGCAAAGAGAATGTCAAAGTGGTGAGCATGCATGAAGCATTACTACGCGCCGAGAATGTGAGGCATTAGAGAGGAGAAGAGAGCTGAAAGCGAGACACTGATGCTGGTTCACACAAGGAAAGGACGCAAACTTATACTTACTAAGGGCGAAAATGCGAACTCCGACGTAGTTCATACCTGTTCCCTAGCTTCTCTTTCGAGCTCCGATGCAGGCGATCGTGCCCAAACTACGCCTACGCCCAGTATGAGCCCACAGACCAAGAGTATCGAGTACCCCGCCAAGAATGTCTGAAGGCTGCCATAGAGCGTAGAAATAAGAGACTCACGCAGCAACTCGAGTCCCCCGCGAGAGAAAAGGTCGACTATCTTGCCCTTCGCCTCTTCCACACTGTGTCCCAGAAAAGAGGATTTGATGGGCAAGAACCTGAGCACTAATTCTCCGGTTTGATACGGAAGAGAGACAAAGAGGATTATGACAAGGAGATTATGTGCCATGTACTGCATAGAAAAGGAGAGCAGCGCCCCAATGTCCTCCCTCTCTTCCGCCATGCGGACATCATCCAGAAGAAGAACGAGAGGGCCCGCCTCCCTCTCTATCTCTCCTCGTCGGTCATCAAGGTCCGCGCCGCCTCTCTCGTCTTCCAACATCCTTCCTTCTCTTTGAGGATTGGCATTGCCCGGCAGGTGAGCTTTGATCTGACAGAGAAAGACCGAAGCAATCAAGATGGATCCGTTGATGAGGTTTCCCAGGCAGAGTTGCGGGATAAGAAACCGCGGGGAAGAAAGGGAGAGTACATATTGCCGTCCTGCCTCTAACGAGCTAGAGAAAGAGAAGCGCAGCGCAGCGGCAGAGACAAGGGGGAGCAAGATCAAGTAGAGAGACAGAAGAAGGAAGAGACTTGCGGCCCTCAAAGCGTTTCTCCTCAGCTCTAGGCACACTGTCCTAAGCACGTCTATCGTTGAGACACTAGGAGCTGCTTCGTCTCCATCCACAGGGGCAAAGACAAAGAGATGCTTGCAAACCTCGCACTGTGTCGGATAAACCACGATATTTAAGAGGCAGGAGAGTGACGTGACGAGAAGTAAGATGATGACAAGCAAGAGAGAGAGAGAGAGACACAGAGAGAGAGAGAGACAGGGAGAGAGACCTAGAGAAAAGACAGGGAGAGAGACAGAGAGAGAAGAGACAGCGACAGAGCGAGACTGGCAGGAGACGTTGACCAGTTACCTGCCTCTGGTTAGAAATCCTCAGCCAGTCCCTTAGACAGTCTTCGTGTACGAATCTGATGCTTCCACTGCAACGGCAGGGATAGAACAAGGGCCGATCCTCTTCTTCCTCGCTGGTGAGAGGATTAGGATTAGGGCGGGATGGTCCGAGAAGGACTAGATAAGAGAGTAAGATATGCAAATGGAGAGAAGGAAGAGGCCCAAAGGAAGCAAGTCAAGAGGGAGAGCGATAGATCTACAGGGCAGTCCCAGGTTGGCCGTCTCTCTTACCCTCTGCAGACGCGACACTCTCTCTCTCCCAAGTGCTCCTCTGCTTTGTCTGCAAGGCTGAGCTGACGTAAGGTTGAGATAAGCTCCAGAATTTGGCCGTCAGGGTCCCTTCTCCCAGACTCCAGTCCTGGCATTCAGAGCTGATCAGTCTCCCAGCTCTCAAAGTCTTATCTCTCTTTTCTCCTTTTTAGACCTTGTCTGGGAACTCTCCTTCTGGGTAGCCTGCTCTCTCTCTCTCTCTCTCTCTCTCTCTCTCTCTCTCTCTCTCTCTCTCTCTCTCTCTCCGTTCTCCGCCCTGACTGCTGACCTTCTAACTTCTTCTCTACTTTCCTTGGCTCTCTCCCAACTTCTTCTGCCTCCCTCAATCGTCCTACCTGCAGGTCTCATACTGACGGCCATGCGGCAAAGAGCCTGTCTCTTCCTGTCACTTTCTATAAAGAAAAGGGTTCAAAGGGCTGTCTTCATCCTTTTCGCTTTCTCCTTGAGCTGCTGGCGGTTCAACCTTCACCAGAGCCGGGCCCAAGGCAAGGAAAGGGCTGAGCTCTCTTCAAGAGCTGCAGGTCTTGTCAAGCAGATCGTTTCTTAGAATGAAGATCAGATAGAGAAGGGACAGATACGGAGACAGAGAGACAGAGACAGAGAGAGAGGCAGAGTGACAGAGTGACAGGAAGAGAAAAGGGGGAGGGAGAGAGAGGGAGAGAGGGAGAGAGAGAGAGAGAGAAGAGA
>FLMG01002209.1:48987-63523 GCA_900088475.1 Hyphochytrium catenoides | reverse complement strand
AGAGAGAGAGAGAGAGAGAGAGAGAGAGAGAGAGGGAGAGAGAACGAGAGGTAAGAGAGGGAGAGGGAGAGGGAGAGCGGACAGAGAGAGAGAGTGTGAGAGATAAACAGAGAGAGTGTCAAGAGAGAGAGAGGGAGAAAGAGGGACAGAGAGAGACCGAGAGAGAGAGAGACAGAGAGAGCACTAGGGTATCGTTCTGACCCTGGTGGTTAATCTATTAGCATCGAGACCGCCGGTGATGGAAGGTAAGGGAAAACGAAGGTCGCGGCACCAAATCCACACTTCTTTCTGTGTGTGTCTCTCTCTCTCTCTAACCAAAAAGCTGGCAAAAGCTCTTCTAGTCAGCTCGGTCGTACATTTCCCATCAGATCCCCCACAATCTGTCTCTTCTCTTCGTCTCTCTTTATTGGGTTTCTTCTCTGATCTTGTCTCTCTCTGGAGAGAGAGAGACACACATTGTCTAGCGGCCGAATAACGGCGCACGACCTCGACTGTAAGGAAAAACAAGGGCATCACAGCGCTTCATAGCGAAGGTCAGCAGGGCCAAAGAAGGAGGGAAAGCAGAGGTCCGGAAAGAGAGAGGAGAGAGAAGACGTAGGGACAGAGAGAGAGAGAGAGAGATGCTAAGAGAGACATGCTGAGGTTGACCCGGACACTGACACACTCTCTCTCTCTCTCTCTCTGTAGAGCCAGGTGGTTGCAGGCGATTTACTCCTTTCGTTCTCCTTTATTGGCACCATGAAGTGAAAGGTCTAAATTCTGCTTCCTCTTCCTTCGTCCTTCGGACTAAAGGGCCTCTCTATACATTCCTACGCTTGTTCTCTCTCTCTGTCTGCCTGTCTGTCTATCTGTCTCTCTCTCTCTCCCTTTCTCTCTCCCTTTCTCTCTCCCCCACATTTGTCTGCTTGTTATGCATAAGTGCACAACCGCTGTCCATTTGGGGTCTTGGTGGCTGTTATCTTCAAAGTGACCTCATTCTTTCTCTCTCTCACTCTCTCTCTCTCTCTCTCTCTCTTGCACTCTTCTACTGCCATCTAACCCTAATCTGTCTCTCTTTCATTTCTCTTTCTCTCCACAATCTTACGCAGTAGAAACCCAGCCATAAAGATACATCTGTCTCTCTTGCAGTGCGCCATCTCTCTCCCTCTTTCTCTCTCTCTCTCTTCTTTTCTCTTCAATAGAGAAGGATGGACCGCCTTCGGCAGTCAATGGGCATCTCTTCTGCCCAAAGAGGAAACTTCGGTCTTCCTCTCTCTTCCGACGCTAGCGGCGAGACAGAGAGCACAGCCCCGTCCTCCGCCTTCTCTCTGCCAGTCACATGCGAGGGATATTGCTTTCGAAAGGCGTCTTGGGGCCTTTATCAGAAGCGATATCTCACTCTGTCTGGCAGCATTCTGTACGCCTCCACAGACAGAGATGGAGGACACAGAGGGAGCAACACGCAGAGCATTGAAGTCGGACAAGCAGAGCCTTTCCCTGAGAAACCTTACGGCTTTCTCGTCCGCTCTCCTGCGGGCTCGGACGCCTGGTATTGCTATGCAGAGTCAGAAGCAGACTGTCAGCGCTGGCTGGCGGCGCTGCAGAGGGTTCAGACAGCAGGAGTGGGAGGAGCAGGAGCGGGAGGCGTGGGCTCTCTCTCTCTCACTACAAAGATAGGCGGAGGAGCGGGAGGGACAGGAGGAGGAGGAGGAGGAGCACAACTGGAAGGGATGCCAGAGTTCAACGCTGAGGGCGTCACGTTCTCAGGATATCTCGTGAAGCAAGGACACAGAAGAAAAAACTGGAGAAGGCGATTCTTTGTCCTTCGCGGGTCAAGTCTCAGCTACTATGAGGATCAAGAGAAAGCCAGAGTGGGAGCGAAGCCTAAGAAAACAGTGGTGGTGACCAAAGTGAGAGATTATTCAGAGTTCTCGCCCCGCCCCGAATGGTCCGCTTTCTCCTTTATGTTCTACACAGCGGACGGGGAGCCGTACTACGTCTGTGCAGAGAATAATAAGCAGCGGCAGCGCTGGATTGCGGCGCTGGATGGGAGTCGCCAACAGTCGGCGGGAGTGCGCTGTGACATCTGCAAGGCGATTGTCAAGGCAAATCAGAAGTTCTGTGGCATTTGTGGGGCCAAAGTAGCTGGTGAGTACGGAGTACCAAGGCATAGGGAAGAAGGGGAATTAGGCAAAGAGAGAGGATTTGTGGAGAAAGACGAACACACAGACACGCACAGAGAATGAGGATTGATTGTCCTGAGTCTATAGCCAGGAGACTAGGAGAGGAATTGTAGGCTATCTGTCTCGGTCTTTCTCTTTGATTACACGCTCCACCCGTCTTTTTCTGTCTCTCTCTCTCTCTCTCTCTCTCCCATGTTCGTCTCTCTCACTCTCACTCTCTCTAGGTGGAGATGATGATCCCACGGCAGGGGCTAGTATTGCTGGTGCATCGAGGAAGCTGCCTGGTGCGATGGACAGCAGAGCGTCTCTTATTCCTCGTCGGGCCAGCCCGCCTGAGGAACAAATTAGAGCAAGCATGAACTTTGGCAGGTATGACGAAGGCCAGAAAACGTTGTCAGCGGAAGTAGAGAGAAGGGAGAAGGCTAATTCTGAGACAGAACATAGAGAGAGAGAGCAAGAGAGAGAGAGAGAAGTAAAAAACAGTCTCCATAGACGCAACTAGATAGGGTAAAAAAGACGCGTTAAGTAGCTGGAGCTTTTCTGGGAGCAGTAGGACGTGACCCATATAAAGAGACCACCAGCGTAGGGCCAGCGAGAGAGAAAGAAGAGAAAGCGGACATGGGTTGGCTCACAACTTTCTGTCCGATCCTCTTCTCCTCATCTCTACCAGGCGAACGTCCTCTACCCCTTACACTAAGCCTATGGATGACTCTGACGTGCCCGCAGCCCTTAGGGCAAGGGGAAGTGTCGCAGTGAGGCGACGAGTAGCCCAGAGCGCCAATGACATCCCTGCAGTGGCCACAGTGGGAGGAGGACCTCCATCCTCTCTTCCAGGCAGAGGAAGGCCCGTCAGCGACAGAGAGATCCCTTCTGTCTACACTGCGGGGGTGCCCAGAGGAAGCCCTACAAGCTCAAGAGAAGCCGTGCCTGCTGCTTCGCCTCCTCTTCCTCCTCCTCGGGCAGTCAAGAGTGCGACCGATATCCCCGCGGTACGCACAGCAGAACAGGCCGAAGAGGAAGGACAGGCGGCGTACGATGTTGATATGGAGAGCCCGGCTCCTGGGACCATCGAGGCTGTGGAGGAGAACGACGAGACGAGCAATCAAGAGCTTTTTGAGGGCGCAAGGACGCTGCTTTTGGCCGTGCTAAAGACAGAAGGGGAGGAAGGGGTGCAACATAGGGACAGCTCCATAGTTTCCAATGATATCACAGAGGAGCTGGCACAAACACGAATAGAAGAAGAAGAGAAGGTTGTCCGCTCTGCCTCCGCTTCTCCACCTCCGTCTGACGGAGGAATAATACTAGGGAAGGACAAGGAGAGGCAACTCTCTCCTGTAGATGTAAAGAATCTGATGCCTATCTCTGAAGAGTCAGCCAGCAGTCGATCAGGAGGATCGGGAGGAGGAAGAAGGTCAGCCACAGCGACTGCAGGAGGAAGGGAGAGTGGCGGCGCTGGGGATGAGGAAGAAGCCTTTGCTAGTGTCCCGGTAGATGCTCCTCCCGCGTCAGCAGTCTCCAGACTCCGCCTCAGTGACGAGACAGAGTTCCGCTCTGTGCCTGTTGATTATCCTCCAAGAGGCGTGGAAGAGAGAGGAGAGGAAGGAGGAAGATTCAGTGAAGATCCAGACGCCTTTCTTAATGTCCACGAGGCCTCAGACTATGTTCCAGTCGACGAGAGAATCTCTCAAGACATTCCTGAGGCTTACCCGCCCCCTCCGCGCGGTCTCTCTTCACGGGTTGCCCCTCCTCGGGCGCTAGAGATGTCCGCTATGCGAGGAGGGCAGGGAGGAGAGAGAGAGAGAAATGGGCAGGAGTACGCCTCCCGGTCTCCAGAGTATAAAGCCTCTTCTCTCTTCTCTGTCTTGGAGTCTCAGTATGGTCTAAGGCCCTCATACATTCCGTCAGACAACTCTGTCTTGCGCTGCAAAATCTATTGGTCTCCAAATGCAGGCTCCGCAGCGTCAGTGGTGGCCTTTGTAGCAGATAGTGGACAGGTGAGCAATGCACTCTCTCTTCTTCTTTCTCTCTCTCCGTCTCTCTTTCTCTCTCGCGCGCGTGTGCTCTCGCTCTTTCTCTCTCACTCGCTTCAGTCTCTCCGGGTTCTGTTATCTCTGTCTCTTGGTCTCTCCTTCTCATGTGGCTCTTTCCTTGTCATCAGGTGGGACTGTGGAAGCAAGAGTCGGCCTACCCTCTCCCTTCGAGAGAAGATCCTTGGTCAATGGAAGCCATGATCGCCTCTTGTCTGCAGGCCGGTTATGCTGTCCTTCTCTCTAACCCTTACAGCAACACGAGCACTGTGTTCGAAGAAGGAGTGGAGAGAGTGTTGCCCGTGCCGCAGTCCTCCACGCCGCTAGAACATATGAACTATCTATGGAATACTTATCTCCTCAACTGTCAAGGTAAAGAGGATCCCTCTCGCCGCTCTCTCTCTGTCTTCACACATTCTCCTCTTGGTTCTGTCTCTCTCTTTTACTCACTCCCTGCCCTTGTATTGCTGTCTCGTTCGCTTTTTTCGCTCATTTCTACCTCCTTATCCTGCTCCCTTCTTACTGCGGCTGCTCCGTCTGCTAGTTTCTCTCGCGCTCTCTCTCTCCCTCTGTGCAAGTATTGCCTCCTGTCAACGTTTTCTGCTGTCTGCCTCGCCTGATCCTCGTCCTACCTCTGTAGGCCAAGTTTCCTTTATTGCCTACGGTCGAGGAGGCTCCCTCGTAAAGACTCTACTGCAGACTCATGAGATTCAGCTGCGGGAGAAGCTCCACCGCATCGCGTTTATTGAGTCGAAGCACATCATAGACAAAACAGAGACATACACCGTGCTACAGCTACTTGCCAAGAAGGTATCCAGACCTCTTTTCACTTATCTCTCATTAATCTTTATGAATGGCTCTCGGTCATTCTCTACTCTCTCTCTCTCTCTTGTCTCTCTCTCTCTCTCTCTCTCTCTCGTCTCTCTCTTTCCCTTCTCCATTATCCTGTGACTCCCTACCTTGAACTTCACTGGAGCCGACATTGAAGTCCTTGCTCCCTCGAATGCCAGTCGGATGTCTCTTTCATGAGCTTGTACTTCTTCTAACTGGCAATTTTCTTCGTCAGGCCATTAACTGGGAGATCGCGCAGACAACGATTGCCACTCAGCTTTCGAAGGAACAGGGAAGAGTGGGATGCGTATGCCTCTCTCTCCCTCCGCCAGATGCCTCTCAACCTTCCTCGCCCTCTCATATCCTCCGTGGCGCTCAGAGCTCCGTGATGGCTCTGCTAGGGACCGACCCTGCAGAGACCTCCATGACCGCCATTGTGAAGGCGATCAGAGCTGTCGTGCGCCCGCCTTCTAGCTCTCCACTAAGGGTAGGATCTCCACTCCTTCTCTCCTTGTTCATCCTGGTGCCGTCTTCTATTACGAGGATCTGTGTCTAGAGAAGGTGGTGACATTCAACCTGTCTGAAAGGCACTTCTTCTTCTTCTTCCTCACCGCGCTATTCTTTCTCCCTGTTGCCTCTCTTTCAGCCCTCGAGCTCGCCCATCCCGCGCCGCGAGTCAGCGTTCCAGGGCTTCAATCCTCCAGCAGGTCAGTAAGCGGTCAATCTGGGCCTCTCTTTTACAGCTCTCAAGAAAGTATCTGGAGGTGGCTACGTCATCCTCTCTCATCATCTCCTCATTTCACAACGCAACCACAATAACCTGTGTCAATATTACTCTTCCTCGCTCACGGTCTCTCTCGCTCCCCCTTACCCCCTCTTTCTGTCCGTGCATCGCACCAAGGACCAGAGCCAGCATACCAGGACAGTGCAGCAGCCATGACCTACACCCAGCAGCAACCGTCGCCTTACGATGTCAGAAAGCCTTTCCCTATAACATGTCGTTGATCTCTCGATGTTTTGTTATCCTGCGTTCTTTGTGCAGTTTCCTTGCAATTCTTTTGCCTCTCCCTCGAGTTATGGCCACCTTTATTCTGTCTCTGAAGCCCGTCGTCCTTCTATGAGTCCTGTGCCCTTCCTCTTCTTTTCTTTTCTGACTGTTGACCTCACTTTCTCTCTCACGCGTGCGCACACACTCTCTCCCTGTGTCTTTCTTCTCATCTCCTTCCCGGCCCCTCTCTCGGCTCTCTCTCTCTCTCTCTCTTGCACGCTAACACACGTGCACACAGAACCCGTACGACCCATCTCTCGAGCAGAAGGAGCAGGAGGAGGATGACTCTGCAAACCTAAGTGTCGACACTGACTTCGACTTGAAGCAAGTGATCGGCCAGGGAGGATTTGGGAAGGTCTTTTTGGTTAGGAAGAAGACAGGAGAGGATGCAGGAACCTACTATGCCATGAAGGTCCGTGAGATAACCACCACGTGTCTCTCTTTATGCGAGTTTATTGTGTCTTCTCTTCTCTCTTTCTTTCTCTCTTTCTTTCTCGAAGACTGATTGTAGCTAACTCCACTATGCCATAGTCACTATCTTATGCCATATATTATTTATTATCTTTAGTCTTTTACCCTGCACTAAGCTACTCCCTCTGCCATCTAGGTGCTGCTCAAGAAGAGCATTCTGTCTTCTGGGCTGGTGAAGACGACGATGGCGGAGCGCCGCATCTTGACGGAGATCAATCATCCTTTCATTGTCAAGCTGCATTACGCCTTTCAAAATGACCAGAAACTCTATCTTGTTATGGGTTATATGAGGTCGACTATTTCTCTTCCTTTCCGTCACGGTTCTTCCTTTCTCGCGCTCTCTCCCCTGAATATATACTGGCATTGGTCTCTTCCGCAGTTCTGGCTCTCTATTACTCTTGGCAACCACCTCTCAACATTATTCAGGAGAGTTTCCTTACTTACCTTGTCGGACCTCAACTGGGTGTCAACGAGAGTTATTATTGTACTTTGCCGCTCTAACCTTTTTACTCACTGTTCCAAATTGACGTGTGTTGCCTCCTTTCTCTTCTTTCTTCCCATAGCGGCGGATCCCTGAACGTCCACTTGCGCAAGTGGCGGAAGTTTCCGGAGCAGATGGCAAAGTTCTATGCGGCCGAGATTGCACTTGCCATCCATCACCTGCATAACCTCAACATTATCTACAGGTCCACCAGCATTATTTTTGTTTTGCTATCTCTCCTTTCTTTTTTATGCTCGTTCTGTCTCTCTCTCTCTCTCTCTCTCTCTGGTCGCTCGTACTACTTGCCTCAGCCCTGAATATTACTGTTTCTGTGTGGCGTCACGCAGAAGACTTTGGAACCTGTCTCAGATCATGAAGTTCCCTTCTAGTAATCACGACGTCGATGAAGCTTGAGCTTTTTCCTTTGTCTCTTCATCCCGTCTACCTGTCCCGTGTGCCTCGGTCCTGTCTAACTCTCCGCCGCTCGTCTCTTTCCTCCCCACCAGGGATGCAAAGCTTGAGAACGTCCTGCTAGACTCTCAAGGCCATGTGGCGATCACTGACTTTGGATTGTCAAAAATCGGAGTCTCCGGGCTTAGAGGAGCGAAGACTTTCTGCGGAACGGCGGCGTACATTGCGCCGGAGCTGCTGAAGGGCCAAGCTTATGGAAAGGCCGCTGACTGGTGGTCCTTTGGCGTGCTTCTCTATGAGATGATAGCGGGCAGGGTGAGTGCAATCCTAGAGCTCAGAGAGAAACAGAGAACGTGAGAGGGAGAGAGAGAGAGCGTGCATGGAAGAACTGGAAGGGGAGAACGAAAGATGAGAACATCAGGAGGGGATAGCACCAAGAGAAGAAGGGGGAGCGACATTAAGTAGCGGTGAGGATAGTATGCTTTCCTTCTCTCTCTCTATGGCGGTTCCAGTGGTGGTCAGGGTTCCCTTCTCTCTCCTCCCTCTCTTGGGGACGCACGATAGTCTTTTATATCTGACTCTGGCTTGTGCAGCCTCCGTACTACCATAAGAACCGGGAGATCATGTTCCAGACAATTCTCAAGCAAGAATGGGTCACCTTCTCAGCGCACTTCTCGGACGCTGCTGTTGACATTGTGCAGAGGGTGCGCGGCATACTCCTTGTTCCCTCTCTTCTTATCCTCATGTCTCTCGCTCTGAGGAGTGGATCACCAGCGCCAGTCCAGCGCTTAGCTTTTCCTGATGTAGCTACTAATCATTCTTCTAACCCTGTTCCTTTCTGTTCCTTTGTCTGGCCGAATTGTACCTCCAGCTCCTTATTCGCGATCCCCTTCGCCGCTTGGGAGGACGTGATGTCTTCCGCCATCGATTCTTTCATGGAATCAACTGGGAGGCGGTGCTGCAGAAGCAGATCCGGCCGCCTTATGATCCGAAGGTGGGAGAGGACGAAGTAGCGTTTGTACCGAGGCACATCGTGCAGCAGGAGCTCAAGGAGCCGTCGCTGGGGGACAAGCCGGGGCTGGCGCGTCAGATGAAGGGCGTGGAAGACGGGAAGAATCATTTTGAAGGCTTCTCCTTCGCCAGGAAGCCAAACGCTTCAACACCGCTCCCAGCCTTTCTGCAGCAGCAGCAACAGGTTCCCCCAGGCAGATATGGAGCTACTGATCAAGGTAACGAGTAGAAACTTTATGAGACAATGCGGGACAAAGCGAACAGCGACTTGATATATGTAGAACATTCTGCTAGGCGCAATGTGACGAGAGGAGGGTGGTGGAAGAGCAGCGTGGGAAGAAGAGTAAAGAGAAAGACATGCGCAGAAGTGAGTCCAACCACGGCTCTCTCACTATCTCCTCACCGACTCTCCCCTTCTTTCTCATGCAGGACCGCCGCAGCGGAGCCCACCGCCTCGTAACCAAGGTTATTAAGGCGACGACGAGGGCAAAATAGCAGCGTCGAGGTCAAAGGGTTTGGAAGAGAGATATTAGGGGAAAAGATGAGAGCGGAGACGGGAAAGTAAGCTGTCTCAATCTCTGTCTCGCTCTGGATGGGAATATTTAGTAGGTGTATAGGCAAAGCAGAGAGGAAAGGGGAACAGAGATGGAGATTTGGGCCTACATGTTCGGTGAATTACTGGCTCTATTATAAAGACAGACCTTGATTAAGTTAACAGGACAGGCACAAGCAAGGAAAACCACCTAAGGGACATCGGGTTGTGCTGTTCCGTTAGACTTTCCTTGTCAATAAATAGAAAGCGCTTCCCGGATAGTGGAGAGAGATAGAGAGACCAAACGTTGCCAATGAACACCTTTGACTGCCTAAAGCCCATTCAACAGCGGTCCTAGATTGCCTTGAAGAGACGTTTTGTTCCGCTTGCTCTCTCTCTCTCTTTCTCTTTCATCCTCTCCCTATCCAGACACATCTGCTCTGTTGCCCACCTCAATGGGCAATGGGGAAGTCATGTCCATAGCTCCTGGCGTCCACCGTTGACCTGCGTTTGTCCTGTGAGTAAGAGGCGATAAGCTGCTTCAGCTTGTAATTGAAGAGATCACAGCGGATTGGCATCTCCAGTTCATAGAATGGATTCTGCAAGGCAAGAGCAGTCATCGTCAGAGAGTAAGAGTTCAGAGAAGATGAGAACGAGTCCACCAGAAAGGGCGACCATACAGCGACGGAGACGGCCGGAACAGATAGACAAACATAGCTACTGAGACAAAGCAAAGGTTGTGCGCAACAACACTGAACCTCATTGTAGAGCAATCAAAAGGAAGATTTGATGAGTAGAGTGCAATGCAGGAATGGAAAGACCAGCACAAGAAGCACCATATTAAGACGTTGGCATATCGTCACAAGAGGGAGCATCGACTTCTAGACTCTCTCTCTATGAGAGATTCAATTGGAAGGCAGAAGACTAGAGATGAAGAGAGACTGCTCCGCACATTGAAGGAGGGAGAGACGTCAGGCATTGAGATATAGATGAGTAAAGAGCGGCACATCTGTAAAAGAGAGAGAAGGTCACGGACAGACGGGACCTAGAGAAGGCCAATGAGGAATCATCAAAGTTTGTTTGGAGTTACCTTGAGCACATAGTCTGTGTACAGCTCATAGACGCCATGCAGCACGTGCTCAAGGTCTTGGGTGCCAGGCTCTGCTGTGATGAAAAACTTCGTGCCTACAAGGCAGAGAGGCAAGCGTCGCACCGAGAAATGGCGGAAAGAAAGAGGAATGGGAAGGGTGAAGTTTGAGTTGAAGATTGTCGGAAGTAATGTCAATAGTGAGAAGCCGCGCCTAGAAGCTCAAAAGGAGCTCGAGGGGATGTCAGTTGTGATCGCTAACTAGTGAGAGAAGAACAAGAACTAAGTTCGCTAACAGGAAACTGCATCAACTTGCTGACCAGTTTGGGTCTGCAGACAGTGAAGCTTAAACGTATCCGTCTCTAGACTCTCAATGCCTCCTGAGACGACTGGAGCAACCTGCACCGAACGCCCAAAGGGCTTAGCTTTCCCAATAGGGCTCGTTTTCACTGAACAAGACAAAGAGTATCACCTGCGCCGCAATCACATGAAGGCCGTGAAATGTGGACCCAAGTCTTAAATAGTCATTGCCAGTCAGCTTCGGAGCATTAGACGTGAGATCCAACTGGAAGATGAGTCCTCCTGCCTTGTTTATGATGTACAGAGAGAGGAACATGCTGCAACCAGCACGCGGTGGTCCCTTCTCCTCGCCCTGTAAGGAGCGGCGGCAGCAGGTTGACCTCGGTGACGTAGACTACCTAGTACTGATCCTATGCTTGTCCGTTGCACATAGAAGTGATCAGTGGAATCTATAAGGTTAGTGGCCCCATGTGCGTAGACAGAAAGGCGCAATCCGGGGTAGAGATTGCCTGAGATCTGCAGAATCGCGCTGCCAATCTCTCAGCGAAGCTCTTCCAGTTTCACGCTTCATCGCCTTTGTGAGGTTCAATCTTCAAGGCAGATGAGTCGATGAGTCCATCAGCATATCAGATCATATATATGATAATCACAGATTACCACCTTCTGATAACTGACCTCCAAATCTCCAGAATAATATCTGGAGTCTGGAGCAATCAGAGAATCCAGACAAACTGCGTTCATAGTCCTGGTATCTTGAATGATGCAGTTCATAGTCCCAAAAGGCCGACTCTCCCGCCTCATCGTCAACGTTACTTGTTTCTGGCAAGAAGCCCTTCTGTATAATCCTTGGCCGTCTGCGTACATCAATTGGTCCGCTTCTTTTTGCTCTAAATCTATATCAATTCCAGCAAACTTCGAATAGCTAGAGATGGTAAGTGTGACCAAACATCGACAAAGGCGGTTAACATAGGCTAAACTATCTCTTCTGCCGGTTCCCCATCATTTGAACCTACATCAGTCAGCATTGTTCGACTTCCCAAGTCTCCTGACGGTTATTCTCCTTATAATCTGCACGACAACGTTCATTCGGGGCCGCTTTCCAACCATCTTCGACGACTCCAGTAAGCCAGGAAAGCACGAGGGCCTATCGGGAATTTGCTGGAAGGTAGCTCCCAAAGCATTCAGCTCCGCGTCTCTGTCTTGTCCTATCAAGGTCATAGTTAATCATTGGTTCTGTTGACTTAGGCCTCACGTATAGGAGAGAGGAAGAGTCCATGGGTCGCCGGTGCTTGCATCCTTATGGCCCTTCATGTCCTATTTCTGCGTTAAAACGCATGAGTCAATATTCTATCTATCAACGCTTTCTACCGCTCAGGTGCTGGTCGCTTGTCTAACAACGGGTGAAGAGGAGGACTAGACCATCGATTTGTCTCTCTTTGCCTTCAGTGAAGTGATGCTTCACAACTCAAACTCGCCACCTGCAAGAGGTGCGTAGTGAGGTCAAATAATCAAGCGTAGGAAGCCCCGAGTTAGAGAGGAGGCTTGCATGGCCGCTATATAATGGACAAGAGATGTCGTGCCTGGGCCCAGCAAATCGAGGAATGTGGGTCTACGCTGCTTTCAATATTAATAGTTAAATCTCTGAGAGGACAACCTCACACACACAACTACCGCACTGGTACTCGCGCCTTTCTCCCTCTTGTCTAATCCTCCAACTCCGCCATATCTGCTAGTTACATAGTTTTGATTACTCGGCTGATCCGCTATACATCTCCTCAATGACGTCGGTGTACTTGTTAGCGACAACAGAGCGCTTAAGCTTCAGAGTCGGCGTTAGCTCTCCACCTAACACAGTAAAGTCATCGTTGATGATCGTCCACTTGTTCACACGCTGCGCGCGGGAGGTAGACTTCTCGTTCGCTCTCTTCACCCCATCATCGAGGTACTTCTTCCACTTCTCACAGCCCTTAGCCTCCTGCACGGTTGTGGCAGTGCTGCCGATCTCCTTGCTGATGGCGAGCGCATCTCCTGTGAGCTTGTTAGTGGGGAGTCCCTCTGCGTCCATCTCAACCTTGAGGGCAATGATCATAGAAAGGAACTTGCGCTTGTCTCCGATGACCATGCAGTTTGCAATAGCCTTCATGCTATCCTTCATTGCATCCTCAATGAGCACTGGAGGGATGTTCTCTCCTCCAGCAGTGATGATAAGCTCCTTGATACGTCCGGTGATGGACATGAATCCGTCGCTGTCAATCTTTGCAACGTCTCCGGAGTGCAGGAAGCCCTCCTCGTCAATGGTCTCCTTAGTCTTAGCCTATGAGTAGGCAAGAGAGCGAGAGATCATTGAGCGTTAAGCCTAACGCGAGACATCGAGAAGGAAGAAGAGAAACAAACGCCAATAGTGTCGAAGAAGGGTACTCAGAAGGAAAGGCCTCCCCGCTTACCTCATCCTTCATGTATCCCATCATAGTGTTCCTACCGCAGTAGATCAGCTCGTTCTGGTCTCCGAGCTTCATGGTGGTGCCCGTGAAGGCAGGGCCGCAGCTGCCTACTCTCCACTTGCGTGGGATGTTGATGGTCTGAGGACCAGTGCACTCGGACTGGCCGAAGAGCTCGAAGATGTGGATGTCAAGGGAGCCAAAGTACTCTGTCCGAGACAAAGAGGAGAGGACAGAGATGAGTTAGAACAACATGGCGCAGACCAGCCCATCTGCGCTTTTCGCGTACCGATGCATTCCACAGCAATGGGCGCTGCACCAGTGAAGCAGAATCTGCAAGCATCCAGGCCGAGAGCAGCCTTCACCTTGGATAGAACGATGGCGTGGGCGCAGCCAAAACCAAAAGGCGCACCGCCAGACTTGCCATACTGTGCCATCTCAAAGCGGCCCTTGCCCTTTGCCTTAGCCCAGGTTGCTAGTTGCTTCTTTACGCCGGTGGTAGACTTGCCGATCTCCTGCATCTTTTCCATAATCTTCTCCCAAACGCGAGGAACACCGAAGAAGACTGTAGGGCGGACCTGGGAAAAGAAGATCACTCTTTAGCGTCCGATAAAGCCATAAAAATAGGCCTGGACCCTGGAACAGTCTAGTCTCTACCTGCTTTAAAGTGGCACCAAGAGATCCCTTGAGGGCGTCAGGCTTTGCAAAGTAGATCTGCACTCCAGCATTGATAGCTGAGTGGATGTCCAGAAGCTGGGCGGCGATATGAGAAAGCGGAAGGTAGGAAACAATGCGATCGTTGTGGTCAACGCCTCCAATTGTCTCGATGGTCTTATTGGCTGTCCATACAAGGTTATCTGTGAAAACAACGTGAGCATACTATAGAACGTAGAAAGTGTGGACACTCTAAAATGCCGCCGTACCGTGACTGATCATCACAGCCTTAGGAGGGCCGGTGGTGCCTGAGGTGTAGATGAGAGTGCAGCCCTCGTTTGGCTTCTGAGCCTCAATCACACCCTCAATGGTGTCGTTCTAGGGACAGAGCAAATGGAATAGGTGAGACACGTCAAATGAACATGGCGCGTGCAGTGCTTGGCTTACCGAGACTGTCTCTCCCAGCTTAAGAAAGGCTGCCCAATCATAAACAGGAACAGAAAAATCCTTGGCTTCTTCTGGTACTCCTCCCTGGTAAATGACAAGCTGCTTGAGATGTGGCAGCTTGGAGCAGATGTCCTTGTACTTCATGAGCTGCGTTTTGTCCTCTACAACGACTGTGTGCGCTTCCGAGTGCTCCGAGATGTAGAAGCACGCGTCAGGCAGATTGGTGGTGTAGATGCCCGCAGCTAGACCTCCAGCAGCGATAGCTCCCATATTGGAGATGAACCACTCCACAGAGTTGAAGCCAATAATGTTCACAGATTGATAGCGCTTGAAACCGGTGGCAATGAGGGCCTTTCCGAAGGCAAGGGTGAGGTCATAGTACTGCTGGAAAGTAAGCACTTTCCTTCAAGATGAAAAAGAGAACGGAGCGGTTAGCAAGCAACAAAGGAGACGAAAGTAGATGCATTTGAGGTCCCTACCATCCATCGCCCTTAGGGGTGTACAGAGCATTCTTGGAGCCATGCTTCTTCACGGTAGCCTTGAACGCATCGAACACCCGGATGGGTGCAGCCTCCCCAGGCTGTAGGCGGATTCTCACGCCAACATCGGGGCGGGTAGACTGTGGGAGGGAGAGCA
>FLMG01002209.1:16931-48976 GCA_900088475.1 Hyphochytrium catenoides | reverse complement strand
GTCTCCGTCTAAGCTCAAAAATAGTGGCTTGCTGCTGACAACGATGATGGAAAATGATGAGGCTGTCTGCCTTTGATTGAGCTCGAGCATGAAGAGAGAAAGCGCAAGAGACAAGCAAGTGGGAGAGACGCTGAACGATGCCGTTGACAGTGAGCACTTTTCTCCCCTCTTTGCTGACAAAGAGCGGACAGGGACAATAGGGAGAGGAAGAGAAACAACAGAACAGAAGAGAGAGAGGGAAAGGAAGTGAGCAAGAGAGAGAGAGAGAGAGTGTGTGTGTGAGAGAGAGAGAGAGAGAGAGAGAGAGTGTGAGAGAGAGAGAGAGAGAAACGGGCGTCTGTGGTTTCAACGGCCCCTCTTGTGGTTGGAATCAGGGCCGCGTGTCATCCCGCCTGGTATTACTACTCCTACAGCCAGTGCTGCAAAGCCTGAGAAACTACAACTGTGTAGCGTACTATTACAGCTAGGCCCGCCATCATAAAACGAGGAGAGACAAGTGAAGGGAAGACAGAGTGCCTACTGGACCCAAACACCAGAGTTAAGAAGATACAGAGGTGAGGGTCGAGGAGGAAAAGAATAGACAAAAAAAAGGAAGCCACGAGCCCAGGAAGATGTGGATCGGGTTGGAACCACTGCAAGCGGAACGAAAGAGGGCAGAAAGGTAAGGTTTCGATGGGTGGGTTCCACTCAGCACCAGGGAGAAAGCACATCGTTCTCCCTTTCTGCTAATAAAACTAACGGCCTTTGGCAAAGCTTTGCTCATCCAGATACTTCCCCACACTCCTAGGGCCATGAGAGGCACGAATCATAGCCTCCTGCATGTCACTTCCTCGACACACATTTTGAAGGGACTATATATTGATGTACATGGACAAAAGGATGAACCGGAAGCACCATCAAAAGGTATGATCACGCCGCAGCGTAGGTGAGGGAAAGGTTGTTGGTCATCCACCTCGGTTTGAAGGAAGACAGAGAGGAGGAAAAAAGATAGAGACAGAGATAGCCGAGACAGGTAGGAACTCGTAGAGATACCCAGTGGTGGAGATACCAAGTCATTAGCGGCAGAGAGAGCAGCCTTGACAGGAGCGCATCATCATCATCATCAAGTATGGTCACACAGAGACAGTGGACGTAGCACGGTTTGGTCTTGGCCTTGCCTCTATCCACAACAGACGTTGAGGAGTCATCTCACACGAGCCATAGAACTTCAAGACCAAGCCGGAGCGTATTCTATAAAAGAGAGCCAAAGTCTGTACCAAACAAAGGCAGAAGCCTTTGGACTCCAAAGTTCTTCCTTCACTTTCCTCTCTGTTGTATAGAGGGGACCACTGAGAGGAAGAGATAGGAACTAGACTCGGGGATTTGGCAAAAGCTTCGGAAGGCATTGCCCTGTATTATTACTCCAGGTAGACCGTAATTTTTTATGAAGAAATGAGCTCGCTTTTATGTGGACAGCCTAAAAGTCTTCCATTCACAAAGCTGCATGAAAAAGAGAGACACAATAAAATTTAAGGCCTAGTCCAAAGCTGCATTTTACCTCATTTCTTTTTCTCAAAATCCCCTCCTTGGTTGCCTCTATAAAACCTAATCTCTACTCTTGAAAACCAAACCTCTAACTTCTTCTGCTTTTTTCTTTTATTCACTCCTGGGTTTGACCAGTTTTTTTCGTGGGTTTATGTTTGACAGTCTCATTATCCTTTCAAGCTGTGGGCTTCAAGTCTCAAGACAGATTTTATCCGTTACTAATGTAACCCCTTATCGATGGAAGAAGCCAATACACGAGCATGAAGAGTACACTACTCGGCAGAGCGAAAAACGGACGAGACTGACCCTGGTGTCTCGGCAACACCTGGCAATAAGGCCAGCATGGATAAGCCACCCGGCACCGTTGGAAAATGGCGGTCCCGATGCAGATTTGACGCGATGTGGAGAGGTTCCGTCCGGTCGATGGTGACTGCCTACTCGTCACCCATCTACAGGCGTCTGCCTTGGAGCTCATCATCATCTCATCATCAGAGGGAAGAATGTAAAAAAGTGGTTTTTCTAGGTTTGCAAAATGGCAAGGAAGCAAGATGTTCCATCGCAGTTCTTTTTACTCCACCAATAGCCAAAATGAGGACCCAGAGCGTGATAATGAGCTGCTCCCTCTTCATGATGATGACAAACAGATGTGATGCCTGTTAACGAATGAGGACAAATGCTAAAAGTATAGAATTTCTCCATGGTAGTAGTTTTTTCCCTTCCTTTCTAGCTTTGATCGAGTCTGGACAGTTAGGACCTGGATGTGGCCTTCGGAGAGCTAGGAACAACATCTACTACTAGACAAGATAGAAAGAAATCCACAGCTACTCAGTTAGAACTGTCCCCAAGGGCTGTGTACTACTACTGTCACCATGAGTATTTCAGTTGTTCGACGAGAAGGAGAGAACTCTACTATATATAAAAGATATGCAGAAGGATGACAGGCGAGTCAAGGACAGAGCTGCCACGCAGCCAATGGTATGGTCTCACCACTTGTACGAACGTCTAAACAGCGGGAAGAAGGCAAGAATCAATGATCAAGTATGCACGGGGCGGATGTGAGTCGATAAAGAGCGCGGGCTAAGAGGTATAAGTTGGATGCAAAGCTAGCTTGTGAAAGGCAAGGAGGGGTAGGGCCAGGCAGACACACAGAAAGGAGACTGGTCAAGAAAAGACGATAAAGTACGTAGGATGAAGGGAGTGGGTGATCTGATGACACGGCAGACAACAAGAGCCACGCGCGGAACGAGGTAGCACGACAGAAAGATGCCAAGGTGGCCCACGACTCAATTTCCACTGGGGGACTCTCAGCGGCACTGTCATCCGGCCCCTCGTCATTCCCCAACGTTGTCTGATCACCTGCCACTGGACTGGACGCACCTGCAGTCGTAAGAAGTACGTTTGAGAGGACGTTCTGCGAATGAAACCATATATGACAACTTGTAAAGCAGCTCCTTTACCTCGCTAGCTCCAGAGGTCGTGAGGTCCCGCCATTATCAGACGTACCTGAAGAGACCCCACCAAATCGGTCGGACAGATCGGAAAGGTAGACTTCGTCCCTGCCAGAGCGTCAGACTCGTTCCTTCCGATAGCAGCAATGTGACTCTGGTCGGCGTCCGAATAAGGATAGCGAAAACCGCTTCCGATAGCAGCAATGTGACTCTTCTTGAACGGAACTCCGTAAGCACCTTCGCTTGTCTCTTTCCGGCAAGAAGTGTAAATCCCTCTCCTCTTTCTTTCGCCTCCTCTGTCTTTTATTCTTGCTCACTTCACGGTCCTTTAGTCATATTTTTGAACCATTATTATCATTCAAGGGCAAAGGACTGTGCAGTGGTGCTGCTGAGGCTGGCTGTGGCTGCCTTCTTTCTCGTCTTTAGTTCCCTTGGAAAGTACACAGGAGGCGTTAGCCGCTACTATAAATACATTGAAACGCTCAGCTACCAGTATCAATCAGAAGCCCTTGCCGATAGAGATAAAGAGCAAAGAGAAGAGGCCTGAGAGTTCGTCCTCGTCAGCCTCCAAGCCGGAGCTCAAGGCCAGCTCAAGAACCTCCAGCTCAGCGCTGCCACCTCGGGGAGACGTAGCTCGCAGAGAGCCTCTGGCGTAGGTTTGAATCCTTACGGCTTAGATAAGGCACTATTCTCTCAAGGCATGCTCTTCGTCTATGCGGTGCACCGTTCGCCAGGAACGCGGTGGTCGAGGACCAACAAATAGTGGTGACAGGCGATATAAATCGCAGACATGGATGACATTTTGGTGGCTAAACTTCTCGTATCTCCGCCTGGAAAGGGGCCTTCATGGAGCCCAGACGACGATACCATCGTCGTGTCGCCTTTTCTCTCCCTCCCCGTTATCTCGGCGGTGGACTGTCATCCGAGACCATTGGGAATGGAATATTGCCGCATCAGAGGGATCCGGTTGATGGCGTCTTCCCCCACTGCCGACCCCTTTCTCCGTCTTCCCCTTGATAAGATGACTTGCATCTTCTCTATGCGATACTATCGACCTCCACCGGCGGTGAGCGAACGGCCAGCATCAGTGCTAGCCTCGCCTACCTTCCTGCAGGTGTTAGAGTACATTCTAAACGCCAACTTTCCGAAGGAGAGCAAAGACGTAATGGAGAAACTAATCAACGCGGAACAAACCGTCGAGCTTGAGGTTGTTCACCTGCCAGCTGAACAGGCGCCACTTCGAGTGGTTGACCGTCTTAGCATCAAGCTGCTCAAGGAGCTAGACGGAACTGCGGATGAAGAGAGCAGAGATCAGGTCAAGGCTAGCTATCAGGCGATTGCAAAGCTGATTCCGAAGGTAACGCGGCCCTACTGACGTGACGTTACCCTTGACCTCTGGTTTTCCTGTTCCCATCCTCTCGCCGATACCTTGCTCCCCCATGCGGCGCTTATGTCTGGCTCACCTAAGATTTCGAAGCGCTTCTGAACACCTCTTCACTGTTCTTTATCTCCTATTGTGAGCGAACCCACGGACTTCCCTTCATATTTCTTCTTCGAGGATATCTGTTGCTTTGACTCTGTCAAGTTTGTCCTCTGTAGACGTTTAAGTTTATTGCCCTCTGCAGCTGCTTGCAGGCCGGCAGCTTTGGGATGGCTGCTTCCTTGTCGTTTATTGGTTCAACAGCCCGCATCTTCTCTCTGTTTCTCTTCCAGAAGACGAGAGGCAAAGTCCAGGTTCTTCCTTAGAAGAGTTGAAACAGTTTTTCTTTACTCTTGCTCCTAGTGGATGTGTTGAGATAATGGAAGAGCGTCAGGCAGCGTCTCTATGGAGGGGAAGAGACGATCTACTAGCTGCTCTTCTCAAAAGGGTTATCGGGGCAGATGAGCTCTTGCGACGATTGGTGGGGTTGCTGGCAAGATGTTGGGAGGCAGGCGATGACGACGAGAGAGGCTCTCTCTTTCCAGAAAAAAAAGGTTGCTGCTGCGTCATTTTGTTTGTTTCTGCAACTGTGCTATCATGTCCTCCTCTTTTCTGTCTCGCTCTCTGTTTCTTTCCTTCCTCTGTCTCTTTCGCCTATTTGAACCTAGCTGTGTGCCTGTGAGGACTTTCCTAGTGCACCACATTTGGGGGTAGTCCAACAGCGTAATATCCGTGAAACCTCTACACATGGATGCTCTTTCAATACATAATTATGGTGCCTCTTTCACTCACTAGGTCTCTCTCTCTCTCTGTAGGTCCCTCTCTCTGGTGGTCTGTCTCCTCGTCTCATTCATTCGTCTCTGATATGTTGCCTCACGTTCATTCTAGGAGTGGTGCTTTACGGCGGCCACGGGACAGGAAAGACTTTCATTGTTAAGACACTGCGAGACCTGTGCGGTCTTCCCTGTCACCTCATTGACTCACCGGCGCTTTTCCGAGTTAACTTGGTAGGCTCGTCGATGCGCTTGGACAAGCTGACACCTCTCCTTTGTCCTCATGACCCAGCTCTCTCTTCCTTTCTCTTAACCAGACGCCACCTCCCGTACCTTGAACTCTCTTTTTCCGGTTATGTAGCTCCTTGTTTCTTGCTTCTTACGACTTGCGACTTCCTTAAAGCAAGCCTTTCTTTCCATTGCCACTTCTTTGCGGGCCACGCTTTTTTTCTGTTAATGCTGACCATGGCCTATGTGCAGGGCCAGACAGAAGCTGAGCTTCATAGAATATTTATCAGGGCTTGTGAGGGACCGTGTCTGTTATTAGTAGACGACCTTGAGGCACTTGGTGCGGACACAGAATTGGGTCATTCCTAGGAATGCACTTACCTTGCGCTCTTATCGTTATGCTTCGGATGCACTTGTAATGCTCATTTCCCTCAGCTCTCCCATTCCTTTTGCCTTCGCACTTGTCTGAGGTGTGGCGGCCTTGCATATTCTAACTCGAAGAGGAGGAAGTCACCATCTGGCAGTTCTCATATCTCTCAACCTACGTGCTTTCGTCGTCATCACCATTCAGTTATTCGAGCTAATTGGTGTCATTATTGCAGCACCAGGTGAGACTGTAACGCGCAAGTCTCCTTGGCTGGCTCGCCTTTCTGTGAGCGTCGCCGAGTTTATCGACGCGGCATACCGGGCTAACCCCCGGTTATTTGTTATTGGTAAGTGCAGGAAGCTTCTCTCTCGCCCTTTAACGCTCTGTTCCCCTCAAAGTATAATTGGTCCGCAAGCCTCGTCTCTGGTGATTTGCTGCTTTTCAAGGCGTATTCCTATCATTTCTCTGTCTGCCACTTCGACCGCTTTCTGGTGCTTCAATTAGGTGGCTTGCCTGGAAGAGACGGACTCACATCGTTTCACTCTCTGCCCGTCACCTTGACCTGGTACCTCTAATCTATCCTCTGCTTCTCTGGGCCAGCGACGACTGCCCGACTAGAGAATGTGGATAGTGCTCTCCTTCGCCCAGGCCGTTTGGACTGCCATCTGGAATTGCAAGCACCCGATCGAGAAGGAAGAAGAGATATCTTCCAGCATCTACTTTCCCTCTCATTTGCTTCTCCTTTGCCGTCAGTATCGGATCTTAAACTTGACGACAAGAGTCTCGTTCTTCCGCTTCAATTGAAGACAGACAAAATGGGTGGCAACGAGGATGGCAAAGACGAAGAGACCGTGGCTAGTTGGCTCGCGGATAGAACCACGGGCTGTGTTCCCGCTGACCTGGAAAATCTTTGTCGTATTATCTGCATGAAGACTCTTTCTGCTTCTCTCTCTCAAGGGGAAAAGATGGGAGAGGACAACGAGAGTCTCCGCATGTCTGCAGGAGTAATTGTGGAAGCGTTATCAGGTTTAGAGCGCCCCAGTACCCTGAGTGACGTTGGAGACTTGGTGCAAAAGGAACGGGACGGCCCTGTCCTCTCGGATGTGGTGGGATTAGATAAGGTCATTGAGGAGCTTTCCTTCTCTCTTCTCCTTCCACTTAAGCAGCCCAGGTGAGTGAAATAATGTGTCAAGAGGATGGGAAGAGAGACACACCTCTTACCGATAAATGGGAGAGATTGAGAGAGAAAGATAGCTAAAAAGGGATGAACCCAGAGGGCAAAAGGCCAGGCCATCAGAGGTCCTCAACCTATCTTCGGCACCTCGCTAAGGCTTTGGATACTTTCCTGTTGACTCAATGCCCCTGCTACTTAGTCGTCTTCTTCAAGTGGAAAAGCATCTTCAGGCTTGACGAATCCCCAGTACTACGGATCTACTCTTGGTACTCTTCCTCTAATGGCTCCTTTCCCTTCATCGCTATTGTCTCTCTCTTGTTTCCTCCTTATGCAGTGCCTATAAACGCCTAGGGATCCGTCCGCCCCGTGGTATCTTGCTCCACGGGCCCTCAGGCTGTGGCAAGTCATTCCTCCTCCGAGCTTTGGGGCAAGAGCTCAGAGGCTTCGCCACCCTTCTCTCTCTACCTTGCGCCCAGGTGCTCTCTAAGGTGCTGGGAGAGGCGGAAGAGAGGCTTCGAAGAGTCTTCAGAGCAGCCAGAGAGTCGGCGCCTTGCATTCTCTTCCTCGACCAGGTAAGGCCCAGGAGATATCTGCCCTTCCTTTTGTCTCTGCCCTTATTCTATGTAGACTGTTCTCCTCTTGGTTCTACCGTCTCCACCTCTCTATAGGCAGCCATCACATAACAGTCACGTACTAGACAATATCCCGGTCGTCTTCACTTCTTTTGTGGCTAATTTTTTCTCTCTCAGTCATTTGCGCTCACTTAACGTATGCTTTTTCTCTCTGTACCCTGCCTTCTGCACTTTGTGGTCCACCTTAATCCTATCCCTGCTCTGTCAGGTCGAATCGCTGGCTGCTCGTCGAGGCAGCGACAGCTCTACTGAACGAAGCGTTGAACGTCTTTTGAGCACTCTGCTGACAGAGATGGATGGCATAGGGAGAGACAGAGCAGGGGAAGATAAAAAGCCAGTTATAATTATCGCAGCCACAACCCATATTTCTCTTCTTGACTCCGCCATCTTGAGGCCCGGGTACGGAGTAACGAGTAGCCCTTGATCCTTGTCTCTTGTGGTGCCTCCTCCTCTTATGGTCTTACCTTTCATGCGTCCTCCATGTTATCTACTATCTCTCCAGCGTCACTCTTTATATATTGCTGTGCTTCTGCAAAATATCCCCCAGTACCGTCTGTCGTCTCGTTCCATTCCCGATCGTTGTTGACTTTTGATTCCGTCCGTTTATATTGGCCACATAGGCGATTGGAGAAGCACCTATTCCTTCCACTCCCGTCCGAGTCCTCCCGCACCGCTCTGCTGCGGAAGCAACTTCAGAAGGTACCTCTCCGCTCAACAGCTGGAGAAGATTTGGGGGCCGAACTAGCTGCTGCGACCAACGGTAAGCAAAATTGTATTGAAGCCTAAGGAAAAGATAATGGAAGTCAGGGGAGCCGCTCCAATGCATTCAGTTAAACGGTCCTTGTTTGTTGCTGTCGACATCGTTGCATGTTCTCGTCTCTTCGTCTCTTGGCTAAGACATAAAGGCTCTTTATCACTCGTGTTCTGACGCTGTCTCGTACCGTGCTCTTGCCGCTTTCTAGGCTTTTCTGGTTCTGACTTGGATAATCTGGTTCGGGAATCGGTTCTCGTTGCTCTGAGGGAGGACATTCGTGCAAAGGAGGTCCTTCGTCGGCATTTTTTGGCAGCTCTGGAAAGGTTGAAGCGGACGAGCGGGCGCTACTAAGACGCAAAGTATATGTACGGAACGATCACAAGGAGGATGCTTTCGTACAGAAGGCAACAGAAAGTACCGAAAACCCTTGCTCTAAGTTCTATATGACGATGCTTGCACCTTTCCTCTTCAACGACCCATGTCCTCAGAAGTAATCCCATAACTTTGGCTTCTCTGGGATACCGACGATTGAATGGACTCTCTCCGCCCTTTCCTCGAACTCCATATCATGGAACCGGAAAGTACCGAGATACATATGAAGACGGACAAACGATGAGACTGGGTGCCATCAGCGCATAGCCCGCCCTCGTGCGACATTAGGACACCAAGTTCTCACACAAAATGAGGATGTTAAACAAAGGAAGGACGTTCCGTGTAAAGAGCAATGTAAAAGTACGTTATTGTCCATTAAAGTACACTTCTTAGCTAATGAGAAAGATAAAATAAATAAACCTAAAGCCTAACAGAGGGGCAGCAGCGCTAATGCTGATCCAGCTTTACCTTGCCTCCAGCGCTCTTCTCTCTTCTGCCGCTGCCCTTCTTTGGCGTGGCGGCAGGCTTAACAAGAGAGCGCGCTCGAGCCCATAGTCGTGACGGTCTCATGGAGAGAAGACTCTCAAGCACCGCCAGAGGTAAGACAATGTTTCCATCAATCGTCACACTGTCCTCAGCAGTGTCACCCTCTTTCTTCTCTGCCTTCACTTCTCCAACACCTGGTTCGGCAGAATTTGAGGATGCTGCGGCTGAAGAGGGCTCGGCCGCTGCGGTTCCCTCCTCTCCATCATTAATTTTAAGCTTTGTGCAGTCTGGACAGTACCAATCTCCTTCTGGAACCGCTGTAAGTGGGGGTGAAAGGCAGGATGTGTGATAGTGCGCATCACAGCGGTCACAGAGCAGAATATTTTGCGTGTCCGATGCGCTTCGGCAGACGACGCAGGTGTCGTCCTCCACTAAGGAGGAGGTAGGAGTACCAGGCTCTACACTCGAGATCCACATCACCCAAAGACGGTCAAAAATGGCTGCAGAGGGAGAGAGCCACGAACGAGAGTCAGTTAGATTGGGATTCTAGGACGATGTAAGCGCAACGTGGAGACGGAAAGAAGGACTGATAGGCTGAAATGACGAACGAGGTAAGCGCGGATGGAGCTACGTTCTCTCGAGTAAATAGAAAAATGCAACAGTGATAGAACGCGATATGTAGGAAAGGATTGAAGTACAGCGGCTTCCGCACCGGATAGCTTTTCTGCCATAGAGTATATGGGCGAACCGAGCTTGTTGAACTTGAAGCAATTCTTCCAGACAAGCTCTACATCCTCCACCACATCCTAAAGTAGAGACGGAAGCAGCCATGAGTAAGGTCGGACAGACGAATGGAGTGGAAGTGGCCGATAGGGGCCCTCAAGTGCGGGCAGTTCCGAGGTTAGATATATACAATATGAGTACCAAAGACCAGTTGCTGACAAGGGCCTCACCATGTAGGTCTTATATTCCTTAGACGTTAGCTTGTTCTTTATCGTCCCAAGGTCCATAGGACTTTTGATAACGCGATGGTAGCCCGGCACTAACTCTGGATCGACTGGCTCGTTGAAAGGTGGTGCCAAAGGATTTTTCATCAGCTTTTCAAGGAGAAAAAGCAGACGATCCATAATGGTGCCGTCCGAGGACGCCGCAGGGAGGACGTAGGAAGTGACAAGCTTCTGATAAGAAGGTCGTCGCGGAGGCGCCTTCTTATCCTGCACAAAGTGGCAGTATAAGGATGACGGAGGACGGATGCATGAGGACGTTGACTAGATCTTGGACAACACAATGGCTCCCGTCCGAATAGTGACAGGTAGAGCAGCTCTTTACCTTCTTTCCTTTGCCCTCTTTGCCGTGCAGCATAGACACCAGTCCGCCTCGTTCTGCCTTGGTTCTCAGGGAGGGGTCGGAAGCGACAGAAATGAGGAAAGGGCGCCAGACGGAGTCTCGGTGGTCCTGGAACCAGCGTTCAATCTGTAGCACCGTGGCTCCCGTCGAGCGAGCAAGGTCTTGCAGCTCCTACATTTTGAAGGAGGAAGGATATAAGCAATATTAGAAAACTTTTAGCACGGAGATGTTCTACCAGCCTCAGCATGCGGGAACGGGATGGGGGTGAGAGAAGATTACCTCGTGGCATGCACAGAGATGACTAGGAAAACATTCTTTTGCACCACTAAACTTGGTTACGCACCCCTCTTTCTGTCTCTCTCCCCCGCTCTCTCTCTCCCTCTATCTGCCCGTCTCTTCTTCTTCTCTCTCTCTCCTCCTCTCAACAATTATCTCTCTCCCTTTCTTTCTTTCTCTCTCTTGTTCTCTACCTTTCTATTTGCCGTCTCTGTCTCTCGCTACCCCTTCCCTTACACTCTTCTGACTGTCGACTCGTTTCCCATTCGATAATTTAATGCGATTTTACCTGCTGAGTGGGGAAAGGATGCTTTATGTGGTCACCGGACATCATCCACTCCCCGAAGATTCGTGTGATCTCGGCAGGGAGGGTCGAGTAGTCTCCTGCATCTCGCTTCTCTTCCTTTGGCTCTGCAGCTTGTCCTGGTGTGATAGATAGAGAGGACGGAGCGGCTAGAGATCTTTTCTTAGGTGGCGCGCGAGTGAACTGGAGGGCGCGGTCAAAGGTCTGAAGCCGCAAAGCTACCGAGGCAAAGGTTGTTTGTCTGAGGGCGGAAGTTGGAGACGTGTAGGAGTGGAACCACCAGTTCTCAAGGTAATCCCGTGATACGACCGACTCCAGCACCAGCAGCATCTGAGATGTGGGTAAGAGACGGAGGCAGCGGAATACAGTCAGAATCTGTCCCCAGATAAAGAAAGGACAGGTTGACGAGATCTCTCTCCCTCTCTAATGGCAGCTGAGGGCCTCTAACTTTATTGTCTCTGCTCTCTCTCTCTCTCTCTCTCTCTCTTCAACTTCCCCTGGGTTTTCCTGCTGTCGTGTCGTGTTTGTTGATTCTCATATTCGTAGCTAGGAGACCTAGTGGTCCCTTTGTGCGCAGACTTACCTCCATGAGGATTCTGCTGCTGTTGGAGGATAGAATTGTTTCTGTCCAACCCATGCGCACTCCGTCCGTCCATCTGCCTTCCTTAAAGGCTTCGGCAGGAAGCGCGGCTTCCAAATGAAAGAGTGAGGAGGCTAGAAAGAGGTATTGGAGAGACTGGGTGGGTTTGGGAGCCATAGAAGCATCAAGGCCGCAAGATCGGAACGCCGTTTCCGCTAGCTCTCCCACTCTCCTTGGAGGCACCTGCACTGGCAAAGTGCTGAGCATCTTCGGCTCTATCTCTTTGTGAGCGGACAGAGCCGGCAAGGAGACCGTGGCAGTGCCAATGGAGCTACCACGGCCAGCCTCTTGAGCAGGTCCAGTCGGAAGAAGGGAAGCAGACGACGTGCTTTCTTTTTCGCTCAGCTTTTTCTTAAGAGCAGGTTCCTCTCCTTCTTTCCCCTGACCAGATGGTGCACTTTCCGCCTTTCTCTTCTGTGGGTTCATACTTCTGACCACTTTGAGCAGCTGCTTCATGATGACCGCGGTCGGATAGGCTTTCTTCATTTTTGATGGAGACGGAAACGACTGGCTAGGAACTGAAGCTAGTTGCGCTCCATCATCTCTCTCTCCTCCTTCCGACAACTTCATCTTCTTCTTCGGCGTGCCTTCATCCACCGTCAGTTTCTTCTTCTTTTGGCCAACAGTGCCTTGCCCTGGAGTCTCGGAACGAACGCTTTTCGATTGCGAGGAAGAAGGGGAAGAGGTACTTGATGGAGAAGTGAAAGAGTTGGTTAACAGTTGTGAAGCGCTGGACTTAGGAGAAGATGCAGACAACGTGCGACCACGAGGAGGAATTGCAGAGGACCGAGAGGAAGAAGACGATGAAGCCACATTCTTCCCCTTCTTCTCTTTCCTGTTTTGCGGAAGCAAGAAGACCACCTTACGGTTGTGCATCTTTGCGGAAGAGGAGATGACCCGCACAATATCAGACAATGTCAGGTTTGAGAGATCCTTCTGTGCGATGCTCATGATCTTACTCATCACGGTAACCCCTGCAGCCTTGATCAGGGTAGAGTTCTCGACGCCTTCTACAAATCCAGTCAAAACTGCGCCCACATCCCCTGCAGGCTCTAACATTAACCCCAAAGATCCCGCCTTCACGGGAACTGTTACTCGAGCCGGATCTTGGGTCGGCGCGGGAGAACGGGGAGGAGACGGGGAGAAGGGAGAAGCTGGTGCTGCCGCAGCTCTGGCTGAGGAGGAAGGAGGTCCACGAGGGGCAGATCGAGCCCCGCCTGGTGGGGGAGGGCGTGGAGAGACAGCGGACGGATGACGCGCACCTGGAGGAGCTGGGTGGCCAGTCTGAGGGTATCTTCCCATACCTGGGGAAGCAAAGCCTCTACCTCCTGTCGCTGCTGCCGCCGCGGCTGCCGCCTTTAGAACTTGAAGATCGGTAACTGCGAAGGGTGACGTGTCTCCAAGCAAGGAGGCTGCCAAGTTTGGCGTAAAAGGAAGTGCGGAAGAACCGGACGAGGGCGGCATGGAGGACGCAGGCATGGAGACATCCGGAAGTGATTGGAATGGGTTCAGTCTGTTGTCCATCATCGGGTTGAAAGCATTGTACGAAGGTTGACCCAGCATTGGTAGAGAGGATCCTGAAGAGAGAACATTCCTTCCTGAGAGCAGGAGTGAGGAAGAGGTGTAGGGATCCATAGAAGATGAGGCGAGAGAAGCTCCAGCGAGCTGATTCGAGAGAAGAGATGATCCCGCCATGCCAGGAGGAAGTAGATACGGAGAAGCAGAGGACCAGTCCGGCCACTGCTGCTGTCCTTGGGATTGTAAGGCTGCCCAGGATAGTGGTTGAGAGGCAGCGGAGAAGGGGTTTGTGGGGTCAATGCCACCTCCTAAAGTTTGTGATACAGATGAAGACCCGATACCAAGCGAAAAGCTAGAGGACACCTGAGGTACACCCATGGAGAATTGAGAGGCCGGGAGAGAGGATGAGAGCGATGTAGATATGGAGGTAGGGCCCGTGGAAGAGAAGGATAGAGGCACGCTTGAGAAGTTATCCGCTAGTGGGAGAGAGATCGAAGAGCTCTCCGGCATCGCCCCAGCCGTGACTGAGGCAAGCAGATCAATGCCGCCGGAGGAGTCCAGCAGTGAGGAAGGAGCGTTTGAGGACGTAGACAGTGCAGCTGAAGGCTGGAGAGGGTCAAGGGCACCAACATCCCCGACACCGACCGACGAGGATGTTGACGCAGTCCCGCCCATTTCGGATTGCGAAGTTGGAGCTTGGACGACCTCCTTCGTCGTTGTCCCTTCTCGACCCTCTCCCATTCTTTCTTCCTTCTCTACCACCTCTCCCGGTAACCCGCCCTCAGTTTTCAGAACCTTAGGAACTCTAGGTTTAACCAATGGCTTGCCCAGTTGACCCTCAGTCTCTTCAATGACGATCACAGGTCTTACTGTTCCGGGATCATCCTGCAGCGGGACCGGGAAGGAAAAGAACAAAGAACGAGGTGCATCCGCCACCTTCTTCAGTGCCGACAGCAACGTGGCTGGGAGATTATCCCCGCTTTTGACCTTACCGGTCAGACTGCGTAAAGCGGCCCAACATTCATTGGCCTGCTTGGCAGTAGCCGTGCCCGGCTGTCTGATAAGGGAAAAGATAGCTGCTACTACCTTTCTGGAGACCAGACGAAGTCTTTGAACTAGCTCTCCAGACAGCTCAGGAGCTGTAACTCCCTTCAGTACCTATGAGATAAGGACCAACATGAGGGTTAGACATAAGAGACGGTCTGATAGCACATATCACGCTTGCATAAAGTACTTTAACGAACAGAAGCAGCAACTCTTAACTTCTCTGACGCAGAGAGGAACGGCCAAGGCAGACATCACCGAAGAGGAGAAGTGAAAGGAGGTGAGTGGCAGGGTTTAGCTGGTATCGTAAGGGCAGGAAGTCCATCTTCCCGAACTCGAAAGATGAAGCCACCAACCGATCTCCGCTGTACCTGCGTAGAATAGATGATCGCGACCACACAGCAACAGACAGAGTGCATTTGAGCCAAGCTCCATCCGGATCCTCTATCCAGAAGAAACTGATAGATCTTCTGAAGGGAGGACGTGGAGGAGGCAGACAGCGTGTACGCTCTTGCCAATGTAAGCTAGCAGAAAGAGAACAGGAAATCAGCTGATTGTGATGTTATTCAACAGACCAAGAGACTCAAAAGAGTGAGGAGAGCGCGACATAGTGGCATAGGGCAGGCATGGAGCTAGGAGGAAAACGTGACAGTCATTGCAAGCCAACAAGGTAACTCCAACCAAGATCTGAGTGCAGTCCTCTTACCTCCTTTTGGCACTCGTCCCAATGAGCCAACACCTTCCCTATCACTCGGGCTAAGCCATGGAAGGTTTGCGTTTGCGCTGCACTTTGAGGAGAGAGAGGCTGCGACAATTGTTGGCCCTTGCTTACTTGCAGGGCGAGCTGCTTTCTCTTTTCCTCTTTCTTCTTTTCTTTCGTCTTTTTATCTAGCTTCGTCTCCTTAGCAGCAACTGCCTTGCTCTTTTTAGAGGCGTCAAGCGAGAGAATGAGCTCCTCGCTTTTCCTCTTTGCCTCTAGCTTTGCAACAACTTTCTGAGCCCGTAGCTTGAAACCTGGAGGAAAGAGCAGGAACCTGAGGTTCTTCTCATCTTCCTCTTCTAGCTTCTGAAGCGTTGGTGCTGGCGTATCGGCACTGAATGAGGGCGGAACAGGAGTGACAGGAAGACCGGGAGCCCGAAGAGTATAAATTTCTGGTGGAAGTGGATTCTCTCTCAAAGCCTCTTGCTTTAGATGCCTTAGCAAAGACGAGAGGGAAGTCGGCAACTCATAACGCAGCGCCACCTGCGTTATTAAACTTGCTTCCTCCACGCACTTTTGACCGTCTAACTGTTCTGCAAGCTTTGAAATCTGTAAGGCGAAAACAAGCATGAGGGAGTGAGAGTCAGAATCGCAAGACATAAGACTGAATGAGGTAGAAAGCGGTACAGGCAGAGCCCTTCCAATGTAGCAGGGAAGGAAATCAGGCCTCTAGTCAAAAGACAGAATTGAGAGACTTATACGACCCGCTGAGTGGGATCCAACATAAGGAACTCGGTGCTCTGTGCCTGCGCTTACCTGCTTGACTCCCTTATAGCACCACCAGCCACTATCTTTCCTGCTTACGTACAGACAGTTCATGTGCTCAGGAGTCAACAGCTTGAAATACTGAGAGCCCTTGCGGTCCGTTCCTAGTGGCAGAGTGCGGACAAGACTGGCTCTTAGTTTTATGTCGGCCTCATCTGCTCTTAAGGTGCGCTTGATGGCTGCCAGGGCGCTGCGCCGGGACTCGATAAGGGCGTTGACGCAAAGCCAATGTACCCGCTCCGGCATTTGGGGAGGTGGAGGAGCTACAGGCGTTGGCGTAGCTATCTCCTCCTCCGCTCGCTTCTCAACTTTTGGTCGAGTTACCTTCTTTTGCTTCTTTCTTTCCCCAATCTCCGCTCTAGAGGGATGAGGACAGAATCCGAGACGGATTGGCCTATCAGATGTCCGAATCTTCGTAATGGTCTCTTGGAGCGAGAGAGGGGGCCGCCCAAGAAGTTGGTTGTCTATGGTCCAGAGAACGTCCCCGCGTTTGACCCTTCCATCTCGTTGCACAGGGCCCTGAGAACCGTCATCCAGCGTCACAAAGTCCTTGACTTGGATGAATCCCTCTAAAGTAACTCGCAGAATCATAGACACTTGCCGCTCATACACCCGAACTTGAATGAGATCCTCGTCGGTCACTGCTCCCTCTTGCATGAGCTCTGCTAAGCTAAGTTTGAAGATATCTTCGGGGACAGCTGACGAAACGGCAGCAAGAGCAGCCTTTCGCTTCTTCTCTCTCTCCTCTTCTCTCTCTTTTTTCCGTCTTTCTTCCTCCTCTTCTCTTCTTCTTTGCGCTTCTATCTCCCGGGGTAGAGGTAGGCCGGAATAAGAGAGAAGTTCCTCGAAAAAAGGCGGAATCTGCGCAAAAATAAACCCACATTCCAGGTCCTGAGCAGCTGTACCGCAGAGTTTGCACAATCCTTCCTCCGTCTCTTTCTGCCTTGTCTTAAGACTGTCTTCTTCATCCAAGAGTTGCAGAAGCTCACACACGTGCTTGTTCATGAGATGTTCCATTGCTTCTTCCTCTGCTCTTTCAGTTTCTTCCCGTTCGGCTAATTCCTCATCTGAGAAGTTGAGCTCAGAGTAGCCGTCTATTGAAGAGACCGAGTACTCAGTAAGAGAGTCAGACATGTCGTCGTCACCCTTCTCTCCTTCTTCTGATGCCTTCTCAAGCTCTATTGATGTCATTGGTTCTGTCTTGTTGGGTTCCCGTTCAGACGTCTTTTCACTCTTTGACGGGCTCGAGTTGTGGGTGATCTTCCCTGTCACTATCTGTGGCTCACGAGCCATCCCCAGATTCTCATGCGAAGGAGACGGCGCTAGTCCCTCTGAGGTTGATCTAGAGGCTTCGTCAACCTCCATTTTCTCTACTCTTTGCAGGTTGCTCTGTGACAGTTCGCCCTTCTCCTCTTCAAGATCCATGGGCTCAGGCGGCGGCAGAATATCTTGGACATTCTCTGAACCTTGCCCTGCAGCTAGCCTATTTGGACTCGGCGGAGCAACTACAGAATTCTCCAAAGATACCGCACTATGCTCTTTCTTCTCTATTGCTGTGGTGCTAGGGCGAACAGGCGCCAAAGAATGAGAACCGTCCGCCCCCTTGTCTTCTTCGTTGCTTGGGCCCTCCTGGACAGGGGGGAGGTGGAAGGTGGAGGGAGGCTCACTTGCGTTGACTGCAGCATTGGGGCGGTCTTTCGCTGCCGTTGAAGCGTCATAAGCGGAAGTTGTCGGAGGCTGGCGGACCGGAGACAGACTAGAGAGCTGTGGCGTCTTCATATCTCCTGATGCTGGTTCCCCTA
This sequence comes from Hyphochytrium catenoides, assembly GCA_900088475.1. Taxonomy (NCBI): domain Eukaryota; class Hyphochytriomycetes; order Hyphochytriales; family Hyphochytriaceae; genus Hyphochytrium; species Hyphochytrium catenoides. The sequence goes on along the minus strand of FLMG01002209.1, from coordinate 31,342 downwards.
CTGCCACAGATGGAGAAGTTGAACCGCTGCGAGGGACTGAGCTCTGCTCTCCCGAAGCGGTTCTATTTGGCTCCTCTGTCTTGTATTCCTGTTGCTGTGCTTCAGGTCTTCCTTTACCATTCTCCACCTCATCCTTGGCGTTACTTCCCTCCTTCTTGCCTTCAGCTTCTCCCTTATCCGGCTTGCTCTCCTCCACATCCCCGAGAATGGGCTGAAGCATGGGCTCACGCAAGCTTTGAACGATGACTGGTCTGCCGGGATCAAATTTGTCCTGGGTCATCACTTGTGCCTCGGAATCTTTCCCCTCTGCTTCGGCTTCCGTCTCTTCGTCCGTGTTTCCATTCAAATTCTTCTCTTTGTTCTCAAGCTCAGCAGTGGGAGGCGACCGAGGGTCGTTTTGGAAGAGACCTTGCAAGGGGAAAGCCGATGACCTTTTCGCTGGAGCATGGAATTCATACCATCCCCGTCGCACTTCCCTCGTTCCGTCATGAGGGAACATCGAGCGTAACTCTTCAACTCTCGCATCTGCTTGCGTCAGCTTTCTACTCAGCATCAAGTGGAGGTACGGTCAGAGAGAACGTAGCTAATAGGGCCAAACCATAGACGGTAGAATAGATAGGACAACCTTGAATGGAGCTAAAGGGTGACCAGAAAGACAAGGAGGTTGGTAGGGTTGAATTATGATATGGATGCTGTCTGACTTACTGCTGAGCTGCTCCCGAGAGGTAGAGCACCATGTCACACAGGGCTCGGAGGACATACACACGCTCGGATGGGATCTGGCATGGGATAGAGATCGTAGTGAGACTTTGACGTCAGAGCAACACGCGAAGCATAAAGTCATCGCCACCCAGCTCGTCATATAGCCAGGCTCCACCTTGCTCCTCCCATGTGCTTTTATAGTCTCTAATGATATTTCATCTCGGCGTTGACGACTAAGCCGAACACCCTTATTCTTAGCTGTACTCTTCTCCTCACCAGTGTTGTCACATCCTCTCGAGACAGGAGCTTGATTGCGTTCATCATGCGTCCCTTCTGGTCCTCCCGAAGCAGACGGACCCCATCTAGCTCTCCTTTGTCCCCTCCCCGTCCTTCTTCATCTTCTTCTCCTGCTTTCTCTTCTTCCGCAAAGCCTGTTTCCTTCGACCAGAAAGATTCGTCCTCCACACAGTCAGGACAGAACCAGTCTCCGTCCGGAATGTCATCCAGAGGAGGAGTCAGGCAGTAGGTGTGAAAAGACGCGTCGCAGCGATCGCACAGGAGCATTCTCTCGAGGTTTTCTCCTCTCTTGCAAGCCCTACAGATATCCTCATTGACCAGTTCACGCTTGATCTCTTCCTCCTCTTTGAGAAGCTCCCCTTCAGGGGAAAGGAAGCAAGATAGACCTTCTCTTTGCAACCTGTTGGCGACAGCTTCCATCTTATCTGCAAGGATACAGATCTGTGACGAGGAGTCATTATATATCCGGCAGTTCTTCCATATCTGTGAAATGTCGCCGCGGAAGAGGGAGATGAGTTGCTTTGTGAGTTCTTGAGGCGTTGCATCTTCCTCTCCTGCTTTATCCTTCTCTTCCTCTGAAGCTTTCTTTGCCTTTTGCACCGCAGTCTCCGCGTCTTCCAGGTAATCTCCATCTTCTACCTTGGATAAGATGGAGGAGAGATCCATAGGCTTCTTTACCTTGAGGAAATAATCTGGATAGAGATTGGAGTCGACCGGCTCTCTAAAAGGGAGAGAATAGTCCTTGGCTTGTAAAGCACGAACTATTCTTTTCATCAGGTCAAGAACCAGCTGAATCTGGCCAGGTGCTTTGCGTGGATCGCTATCTCCCTTGTCACTTGATTTCTCCTTTTCCTCCTTCAACTCTTTGCCGTCTGGTAATTGTGAGGTATCTGGAGCGATGGATGAGGGCAAAAGCGTCGGCGTGGGGAAGGTCTTCTCTTTCGCGGGCTCTTTTGCAGGGGTTGACAGGCCTTTCTGCTCCGAGTGTGGTAGCAGAGCTTTCCCTGATTGGGACTCATTGTCCTCCTCTTTGGCGGCACTTATTGCCCCCATGTTTAGAATTCCTCCGGCACCTTCCGACGGCTGTCTTTCCGAGGGTGCCTTATCTTCTAAGATCTGAGTAGCCCTGTTCACTTCACCTTCCACAATTTGACTCACTCCTACTTCCACGGACTGATTACCTTCCACAGATTCTCGCTTGTTGTTCCCCGTCTGCGTCAGGTCCACACCTTCGATCTCCATATGTGACTGGCCAGTGTCTGATGTTGATTTGGCCCTCTGTTCGATAGTAGACGGAAGCGCATTTCCGCCTTCTTGCTGGCTTACCTCCGATACCTTGCCTCCCTTGGCAGATTCTTCGGTAATGTGTCCTGGTTGAACAGCTGGCTCAACCAGAGCCTTTCCTCTCTCATGAATTTTATGGTAGAGCATCAAAACAATGGGATGTTCCTTCTCCTCTTCTTGGCTCCTCGCAATGCTTTTCCTCCGTGACGGTTGGAAGCCCGTTCCGCCCCAGATTAGGTCGACTATCCTTTCAGCAGGCGTCCCCTTTTCAAGCTGAACCGCAGCTTTCAGGCACTGCCGAGCCAGCTCCGGCCAGGACAGGGCCGAGATTGGCTTAGTCCGCTCAAAGTCTGGCCGCAAACGGTCGGTCTCGGCGGTGCCCTCTTCCATCACAGACTCTCCTTGGCGGATTCTCCACAAATCAGGAACCACGGCACGGACCAAAGAGAACGCTAGCCGAGAGAATTTCGTCCAGGCGTCTGGAAAGGGATCGGAAAGGATGAGGTGCGATAGAGAGAGTGTGGGAGAAGCTACCGACGGCGGGATTGGCAAAATGGCCTCCTCCAGTGTCACCTCCGTAGCCGGGTGGAAGCCCAGCGAAGGCAAGAAAGCGTGAGAGAAGTCTAGAACACTTAGAAGTTCCCCTTGGTCCTCAGCGGCACAGGAAGAGAAGCAACGCACAGCATTTGGTGGCTCCGGAGAATCCCAATGGCTATCTTCTTGAGAGAGCGCAGGAGTAGTGCTGGCAGTAGTCGGGCCACTGATAGGGAAGAGCTTGTTCAGCCTCTTATCGGCCGCCACCAGCGGGTCAACCAACAGCAGCGCCTCGAACTTCGCCCTGTTCCAAACAGACTCTTCTACGCCCCGGACAAGCAGTCGTTCCCATTCGGCTCGTCTTCTTGCCAGTGCAGCCGCTCGGGCTTCTTCCATCTCGTGCTCCTCCCGTAACCGTGCCTTGTAGCTTCGGAGACTCTTCTGCTCAGTTGGAAAAGGAGAAATCTGAGTTACGTTTGGGCAGAGCAACAGCTCGAACGACGTATCAATGAACAAAGAAATGAGCAAGCCCGAGGGAACAGAAAGCTTAGACAGTCAGCTGGTAGGTTGAAAAGCTATGAGTTTTGTGCCCTCAAGGCGTAGCCACCCACCTTGTCCATTCCTCGTTGCTTTCGAGCCTGTTCTGCTTCTTCTCTTCTCCTTTGTAGCGTCCTTTCCCTTTCTTCTTGCCGATAGAACTTGCGAAGCGCCTTTTCCTCATCTGCCATAACTTTCCTCTCCATTGCTTCTCTCTTCCTCTCTCGGAACTTCTCTTCCTTTTCTCTTTCCTTCTGCCGTCGTTCTTCCTCCATCATCAATCTCCTCTCCAGGGCGAGACGGTCCCTGTCAATTCGAAGTGCCTCTCTCTCTGCAAATCGCGCTTGTTTCTCCTCATCTTTTCGTTTTTTTTCCTCCAGCCTTTCTTCCTCCTTCTTCCGTTTCTCTTCCTGACGTTCTTCTTCCTTCTTCCTCTTTTCTTCTTCCTTTTGTGCCTTCCTGAACTCTTTTTCTTCCTCTCTGGCCCTCTTTCTGGCAGCCTTGGCCGCTTGTTCTTCCTCCTTTCTTAGCATTTTCTCAAGTGCTTCTTCCTCTTTATCTCGCTGAGAGGATGCGGAGTGTTTCCTCTTTCTCTTCTTCTCTTCGTCCTCCTGCTTCTTCAGCCTTATCGCTCTAAACACATAGGCCTGGGACCAAGCAGCCCCTGGAAGGCCTTCGAGGAGAGAGTTGACATAAGGGATACTGAAGCCAAATCCATCAGACACAGTCCGGGCAGCCGATAGAGGGACAGTGATTGGAGATATATCCAGGGAAACAAGGGCCGAGCTTGTGTATATTTCTCGCTCCTCTGCCTCCGCAGAAAGCGGAATGAGACGAGAGGTAAGTTCGGCCAGAGATAGAACGTGCACAGAGTAGTCCGCCAGCGCCACCTCTACCACGTCTGCAGTTTTGCTCGTGTCCAACTCTTGCCCTGCCACTTCAGCTGAAGATGCCTCCGAGGCCGCTAACCGTACTGACATAATAGTTGAGCTGATGGACTTTGAGGTTTCAGTTGGGACTTCTTTTTCATCGGCTGGACCTATGTTCATCTGTCTTCCCAGTAGGTGAAGGAAAGGATGCGTAACGGCTTCCTCGTTACTGAGGACAGTGGGAGCCTCTTGAAGGTCTTCGTCGACTCTCAAACTCCCTAGTCTTTCCAAACTCTGAAGTGACCTCTCCCAGGCTTCCTTGGGCGTCGTTGCCGTGATGACTGTCAAAGAGAGCATCCGATTTAGTAGGAGTCCGTTCGGTGAAAAGACAGACGGGACACGAACGCCTTGATGAGAAGAGTAAGATGCGGCCTCTTTCCTCTTACCCTGAAGGGTACGCTGGTCCTCCCGTTCTACAATCTTCACGCGGAACATGGGTGCGAGAGGTTCCTTGGGAGCAGGGAGCACTCCTGCAGGCAACATTGTTTAGGTCAAGATGATCCCCTAACCCTAAAACTGCGAAGAAGGAAACGAATTCTAACACATTACGCTAGCGGATGCATTCCAATATCTGTTGCTTGCTGACGCCATAACGTTAAACCCACTAATTTGACAAAGAGGTCAATCTGTTTGAGATCAGCTCACCAAAACAAAGTAGCACAATTCGTCCTCTTTCTTCTGCATCATCAATCTTCTCTTCAGGAGAAGTGGTATCGGCGTCCAGCCTTACTGCCCTGGCACTCTCATAGTAAACCTGGTTGGACATAGTTTTAGTCATTATGAGCCGAATACAAGGGCATCCGCAGGATAAGGAACACATAAGTAACAAAAATAGAGAAAGCATGGGGCGGGAACACGAACTGCCTAGGCTATGCAACGCGTCCTTTCCAGCTGAAGAACCCTTCGAGCCCTGTGGATGGCACGCAGTCACAAGGACCCAACAGGACCAAACTTAGAGTTGTATGGACGACGGAGATTGACATACCGGGAACAAGTTTTTCTCTGTGTGAAAGTTGGGAAGAGGAACGATATAGCCCAGACGTCTAATGATCAACTTCTGGGAGGAGAGAGTGAGAGACCAAGAAGGTTGTCTAATGCAAGAGGCCAGATGCCAGCGTATTCTCTTCCTAGCTCCTTCAAAAGCCGCTGCTCTCGCTTTTGTTTCAGCTTCCTCCAATAGGCCAAGATAAGACAAAACTTCAATGGAGGAGGTGAAGCGCTGCTTATCGGGCGAAAGGTAGTAGGAAACCTTTTTCGAATCCAAACGACCGAGAAAGTGCGCTTTCCAACCCACGACAGTGGCACGATCACCGCCCCACTAAGAGGAGAGACAAAGAGGGAAGGGGACAAACGCTTAGAGATGCAAGGCGGGGGGCTCTTCGGCAGTTGAGAACAGAACAATTATATGTACAGACGGACAAGAATCGGAGACCAGTTCCGTTGCCAGGAGGGAGCAGCCGCCGAAGTTGGCACGGACAGATCCCCTACACGGTACTAGCCCGAACAATTAACAATGACGAGCAAAAGCAGCATTGGCAAAACAGGGGGCCAGAGATTATACAAAGGATGCCTACCGATTCTACTCTGTCAGCAAGCTTTTTCAGCGCAATCCTCTGGCGCTTTTTGCGTATTTTCTGTTCTTTCAGCTTCTGCTTCCGGCTGAGCTTGGGAGGTGACGCACTCTCTTTTTCTTGGTCTCCTTTGCTTGCAAGAGCCTTCTTCTTCTTGCCTGATGTTTTTTTACCTTCCTCTCCGCTCTCATTGTCCTCGTACCCTCTCTGTCCCAGCCGCCCGCCTTGAGATGGCGGGAGCGGAACATAAAGACCTGGCCCAGTTTTTCTTAGCCTAACTCTTAATGGCTCGCCGTCAAAGCCGCCGGAAGTGATTGCGGATCGCTTCCGCTTCTTCCCTGCCTTGATTTTTGACGCATCAGGTTGGAGAGACTGTGCCGGCGAACTTTCTCCTTTTTGCTTCTTGCTGATAGTGGGAGGAGGTGTACGTGTTTTTCGAGAAGGCCTAGGCGACAGCTCTGTAGCCAACGGGGCTTCATCAACTTCACGAACATTTCTCCCTCGTCCTCTTCTTCCTATGCTTCGGCCAGTAGCTCTATCCTCGCCCCTCTCTTTCGGTGTGTCTCTGCTCTTTCTAGGCGTCTCTAGCACGGTTAAGTCCTCACTCTCAGTCCCACTATCACCAGTGGCGACCTTAGCCTTGGAGAGCGTCCGACGGTCTTTCTCCTTCGGTTCACGGAGAGTCTGCACTTGTTCTTCTCTCCTCTCCTCCTGTACGCTTTCATTCTGCCAGCGATTGGGCTCTGAGCGAGCCCTGTGGCTCCTTCTCACCATGCTGCAGCTCCTACCTACGTCTTACAAGGCCAGTGACTCCCAATTCGTCTCACTGCGGCCACGTTTTCTCACTTCATTGCGCATAAATAATCAGCACCTCATGAAGGCTTTAGGCCTAGCCCCAGAGAATCTGCGTTCTGGATGCCAGAGCTGCACCACTACTTGCCCTGATGCAAGTGAGACGAGATTCTTGTGCGCTTGATGCAAGGAGGAGAGAACAGGCCTCGAATGAACCTTCCTTGCCTGAGCTCCTCCTTCTTACCCTGGCCTGGCCTGGCTATGAGGCCTCTACCACCACAGGCTTATATAAGCGATAGCGGGAGAGCCGAAGCCAGCCGTGTGACCCCGAAGGCTTCGCAGCTTCCCGTCAGCTGAGTGCCAACCGACAGAAAGGAATAGGCTTGAGCTGCTCTTCAACGTGCTGTCCCCTGGGCTCTCATTAATGGCTCCTCCTGGTACAGGTAGGCATAGGCACCGTTGCCCATTGTCTAAACAGGGGATGGTTCGCGGGCAAGCCCCCACTTTTCAAATCTACCGCGGATCTTAGCCTCTCTGAGCCAAACTCACTGATTTGACTGGGGAAAGGGCAAAAAAGGGAGAGAGAGAGAGAGACAGAGAGGTGGTGTCATGTCAGGGGCACTGGAGCTCTCGCCCCCCCTTCGCTACACAACCGACTGTGTGAGTTTAATGGCTGTGTGAGTTTGGGCATCTTTCGGATGTTGAGTTTGGCAGGGAAGGCAATAATGTAAGTACAGACAAAAGGCACACTGCTTTTGAGAAGTTGTTGTGCTTGAAGGAAGAGTTGTGTAAGAGGATTGTTCTAGGCAAAAAGTCTGGCCGTCTGGATCTCTGTCAGCTTTGTTCCGCAATAACAGGCCCACTACCTCCTCCTGTACAGCCACCAAAGGGTGGAGAGTCATATTCTTGATAACTATCCTCCGTTTGGCCTTATACCTAATAACAGGTCACTGTATACAGTATACAGGTCAAACACAGCTGTTACGCACTACGTGGAACAACAACAACGCCTTTTTGCCACCTTTGCAGTTTTGCCTCCCTGGTCTGGTGCGTTGGTCATGCGAACCTCCACAGAGAAACAGCCAAAGCCATGAGAAAGACGGCGGACAAGGACATGGCCACAGGATAAAAGGAGGAAGGCGGGTTGTGGCCATGATCAGTAAGTGTACTAGTGCATTAGGAAGACATAGAAGAAAGCGAAGCAACCATCATTCCCAGACCTCCAAGTGAAGGAGGGAAAAGAACAACTCGCTTCTTTACATGGTGGAAACGCCTAAGGACCGTCTGCGAGCCCTTCCCTTTCGGTCGGTCAGAAACTTCTTCTCCATCATCATCCGCCTGCCTTGACTCAAGTCAACCGCCTGCAGCAGGTAAGATAGGAGAGATGGAGGATGGCGCACTCGCTAATAAACTCGATAAGAAGGAGCTAGTGCCGGCTAAAGGAACGAGGGTAACCGTAACCTCTACCTCCCAATGTCAGCAGTTCTCCCCCGCAGAACAGCAGTGATTTGGCGTTCCGCCGTCGTCGCAATCCCTCACAGCTCCTACCTGCTGCTCGAGCCGGGAATAGCTGATATACTATGGTGACTAACGGGCCCCGTAGCCACGTTCACCATCAATCAATGAAGGGAAACACTTTCTCAAAATTCAATGGTCCCGCTATGTTTAGCCTTTAAAAAGGTTATTCTTATGTTTGTCATGTTGATCACTCCTGGACATCATGGCGCGCATTATCTCTTCTCTGACTCTTCTCCAAAATATTTGCTGCAACGAGGTAATGTTGCTCGCTTCACGTCATTAACTACAAGAGTGGCCTGTAACACGCCGTTTATTATCCCTGATGGACGGAAAGGCGGTGGAGTACAGACGGAGGATGCTCCCAAGGATCATCATCAACGCGCGGGGAATATGTCACGGCAAAGATCGTCGATCCATCTTCCTCTGCGCAGTTTTTGGCAACTCGAGACTTTCTACATCTTCAGTACAATCGCTGCACTTGATATTCTATAAAAAAATATCTACATCCAAAGCTTTCTCGTTGAGAATGCAGAAGAACTTCTGGGGCGCTCAGAGGCGAGTAGAGGATTGAAAGTATAGAGGTGTATGAAAGGGAGAAGCGGGAGGATGGGGATCAACCGTCCACAGCAGAAGATAGAAGTGCAGTCTCATCGCCCGGCTGGGGAAGAAAGCAACCTCTCTACTAAACGAGTCTAAGAGTACTAACTCGAACGAATAATGCCCAGTCTTTTTCTGACAGTCGCAGCAGCAGCTCACCACCAGCAGCCGTCCCATCCCACAGGAAGATCTGCTGAAGGACGGTACTACCAAGAAGGTTCGAAAGTCTTGCGCTTTATATGGTAGCCACACTGAGAGTACGGTACTGGAAGAATGCGTTCTGTCCCGAAGGCCGTTCCCACCACCAGCCCAGGGAAGCTCTGAGGCTAGGAAGCTGACCAACAGCTACGCATCCGCACAGTTTAACAAAAATCCAAGTAGCAAAGGCCATCCGTCACATGTAAGAATAATAATGGAGAGAAACAGATAAGCATATCGGACAGCCAGGGGCTCAAGGGTAAGCAAAGGTGGTTTGGTTGGTCAGGGTTCAAAGGAGTCCGTCCCGGACTGGGGTTAGGAAGTGACCAACGCTGTCCATCACCTCTCAAGAGAAAGTGCTGCGGCCAGTGATGTGGTGATCCGCCTTCAGGTACTTAACCATTATGCCGGGTCAGTGACGATATTCAGAACGCCGGAGGATGTCTTCTTGCGTACGAAGAATGGACTGTGAACAGTCAAAGTTGATATATTGAGAACCAATGCTGAGCCGTTGCTCCGTTGACTAGCTTTCGCTATTGCAGGGATAGGATACCTCCGCCGTAATAAATGAAGAAGAATAAATAGTCGGGCCTTGTCGAGCCTTCTTAGAAGAGCTTTGCAAAGATATCTTCAATATCTGCTTTAGCTTTGTCAGCCGCATCCGGCTGCTTTGCCGCGGTCGGGCGAGTAGCTCCACCTTTTGGAACAGCAGCTCCTCTCTGGACCGGAGCGCCGGATATAGGCTCTGCCACTTCCAGTTCTCGCTTAGACCTTTGCCGCGAGCACAACTCCAGGGAGACTTTATCCGAAGCGGCATTCAAAGCCACCGTAAGATGAGTTGGCTGATCTCTACTAGAGCTGGGACTAACCGAACGGATCGGGGCCGAGATAGAAATTTGGCAAGGCAATGCTGATTGGGCTCCAGCAATCTGAGTCTTTGCTTTCTTAGTATTTTGTCCCTCGTCCTCAGAGATAGGGGGATGTCGACTGCTAGGCTTAGCTGTGGTAAGAGAGAAGAAGGGCATAAGATACTCGGCGGGAGCGGGGTGATATCAGATTAGTAAGAGTCGTCTGAACTACCAGGACAAGATCAACATCAAGCATGAACGAAGGCACGTAAGGAGAGAAGAAGAACCAGCAACAGCTACATTTGGCAGCCAGGTGGGATCTTATAGCTTTGAAGCGGAAGCAGCTTTAAGCGGATACGTTGAATGATAATAGTGACATTAGAATCTCTTTACCTCGTTGAAGGTGCTGTCGAGCCTCATCTTTTGGGGCTGAGGGTACCAGCAGCCCTGTGAAACCTTCAGCCAAGGCCAGAGGACGGCGAGAGGGTGAATCTGGGGCGATGCAAATGCCAAATGTCGCAGCAAGCCGAAAGTGTAGTGTCTGAAGAGATGCGGAGGAGCTATTGATGAGCTCCAGCTGGGGTCGTGTGACTGCATATAGCCGAGAGAGGATGCTCATGGAGGCTAAAGCAAACGGTACGAAGTACCCTAGCGAGAACTCTGTCAGGAGATCTGTGGGGCCATAGAGTTAAGGGACTCCATCATCATTCAATACCGAAAGGAACAAGGGAGCTTTGATTAGAGAACATGGAAGGTATGAAAGCAACATGATGGAGACTATAAGGACGATAGAGAGCAGCGAAGTATTACACAGAGCTGTACGACTGGTTGAGAAGGATATAGATAGGCCAGTTCAATCGCTCGTTTGGCCTGTAATGGCAGCAAGGGGACACACACAGGTCAGATTGTCATTCGTCAAGCAGCATGAAGTAGAGATGATCACGTAGACTTCACCTTATGTAAAGCTGCCCCCGCGTCTCCAAGCTGCAGCAGCAAGACCTCAATGTCAATGGCCATTCTTTTCGCAACTTGTGGATTCTGCTGCTTCCTGCATAGCTCCAAGGATGCCCTTCCCAAGTCAAGGAGTCCCAGCAGATTAACAGCGTCAAGCCGCTTGCAGACCTCTTTCAAGCGTCGAAAGTATAAGCAACGCCTATGCTGGTTCTTGTTCTTGTATATGAGCCTCTTCAGGACTTTCAACTCTTCCTGAAGGTCCATCCTGTCAATTGCTTGAGGTTCCGAGGGAGGGGCCTTCTGCAATGCAGGCGGACAGTGGAAAGAACTGTTGGTCATGCCATGGCAGACGCTCAGTCTATGATGGTGAACGTGATGAGCTCTTCCTCGGAAGTCTGTCCTTTGCAGAAGAGGGACTCCTCCCCAAGGACTGGCACTTTGTTCTGATAGCATGCCATCTCTTTCCTTGTTTTCAGGATTCTTGTCCTCATCGTTCATTATCTGTGGCTTGATGGCTGGCATGCTCTACAACTTGGCCAGCGCCAGCCCTATCCCTCTCGCCGTTAGCGGTGATCATGCAGCTCAATCTACGAAGAGAAAGACTCTAACGGTAGGTGAAGCCGCTGACGGACAGGGAAGCTGAGGCTGGCTCTAATCTCTTACCTGTAGTTGCATGATGATGAGCGACTTCCAGATCGATCACCATCATCATCTAGAAGAGAAGACAGGAAGAAGAAGGAAGAGCAGGAGGCTGCTCACAAAGCTGCGAAACTCTTGGTCCCTTGCAAACCCTTTTTCCTCCGCCATGATGATTATCTTAGAGAAGAAGGCCCCAGGACCCATAATCAGTCTCGACCAGGCAAGCAAGCGGAGGGTCCGACGGCGGTAATAAGAGGAATACGCTTCATGGTCTAAGACGCAATCTTTCCCATCATCATCGCCAACGAGTGTCTGGTATGAAGGCGTAATAAAGCCATTGTTAGCGGAGACCAAACCGCGACAATGCCGAGGAGCAGCAAGGGAAGAGGGATCACACTGAACCTTTGTTACTAGAGAGTGAAGAGTGGCACCAACAACTCATCGTCTTGTTTGTGTGTCTTATAGATGTAGCCATACCAGCGAGCGCTTTTCCTAGTCATTAGTCAAAGCAAGGGTCGTCGTGCTTGAATTATGGAAGAGCATTGTGCTCTGTCGGTCTCTTGAGTATGGTGGTTTCTGTCACGCAAGCCGTCTGCTGCCGCCTCCTTACGACTGAGATGATGAGTTAGTGTGTGGAGCCATGCCGTACGGAAGAACAGTGGGAGAGTCGAGCAATAAAGAGATTCGTGAAGCCATAGCTCAAACATAATATGACTTACTTTTTCTTCCTATAGCAGCGAGGCTGGCGGAAGAAGGGCCAGTCTTATCATCAAGGTGGTGTCACCTGGTGCAGAACAATGAGTTTATAGAGACATTGCTCGAGTCCAACACCTCTAATGGAAACCTCTTCTCTCTCCCTACGTCTTCCCTATCGTACGTTCTTTCTTGGTTCTTCCCCTTCATCATGTGACTCGCAGCAGAATGTTCGGTGAGCACAGCCGTCAGAAGCTACCAACAGTCTACTCGCCACGATGGAGACCTTCTCAACGACGGGGTAAGTTCTTGCGCATTACTATAGAACAAACGCTGCACGGACACTGCTTTCCATGATTAGCATAGCAACACACAGAGCAACGATCCATAGGCGCTCTATTCTTCTGGGTTTGCAAGCTATGCCACTATTCGGCTGCTTCTTTGATCATGTTATCTATGTAGGTTGCTCCTCTAATTGCTAGCTTCTTCTGTCACTTATCTTCATTGTCCCGCATGCTCTCTCCTCTATGTTTGACCATGGAAAGAGATGCTCGTGCTAAACCAGTCCGATCGATGCTCAAATAACTTATATATATTTATATCATAATGGCATCTCCTTTCTTGGCGCCAAAGGTAACCTGTCTAGTAAGAAGACCTTCTCTCATCTCTTAGCCGTGCACCAGATAGTTCCATCGGCTCTCAATATGCCACAGAGTTCATAGCCTCCGAAGGAAACGTCAACAAGCGGTGGGGCCTCCACCCGCTGCCAATAGCCGCGATTAGTGTACGACTTGGGATGCAGATAGAAGAGATTTCCCAGGTTCATCTCAACAATAAATAGCTGCCCTGCGTCTGCTGCGTCCACCTGCAGCACATTTCCGACATTGGCACGCACGAGCTCAGCTTGACTGACACAATTTTGGCACCAGAGGTCTCGTGTGTTAATGCCATTTCCGCAGAGCATCACGCCGTCAAACGTTATGACGTCCCCGTACACGCCAGGCATTCTCCGCCAGTAAGGTGCCTGATAGTTATCAGCACAGTGAGCTATACCGTCAATCGCCACGCCGCATATCCTAGGAGAGCGGACAATGACCCGCTTCAGTAGCGGGCCGCCTTGTTGAATCGGATTTTGCCATCCAGACCCAGGGTTATCGACATCCAAGCAGAGGACGCGCTGATACGCGGCCTGCACAATGCAGATCACCCTTCCGTCAAAAGAGATGGAGGAGACGTCCTGGCTAACCAAGGAGGAAGGAGACTGCGGGTTCGCATAGTCATAGAAGAACAGTGCACTCCCTGTCTCATCAAGTGCGAACATCCGCCCTCCTTTCACTTCCACCTGACGATATCGCTTATCTGTCCTTCTCGGGTACCAGTAAGTTCCTCGCTCAGGGTAGAACATGACAGGTGGTTGACGATAGTCACACACGCCTTGTCCAATGGGAAAGTATTCCTCGTTGGAGACCGGTGGGATGGAAGGGAAGAGAGAAGGCGGTGGTGGTTGGGGTTGTTGACGGCCGAGCTGCGGAGTCGAAGGTATGGAAGAAGCAGGAACAAATGGCGGAATCTGAGGCCAGCTAGCGGCCTGAGCATTGGCGGAGGCCCTGGCTTCGCCGTTGCCATGAGCAATGGCAGTCGCTTGAGCGCTGCTTTGTTGCAGGGAGCGCGACCTGGATGAATTTTGTGTCACAGAGGATCCGTCCTTTGAACTAAGAAGACGAGAGCTCCGAGAAGGAGGGGCGTCATCTTCGCCCTTTCGTAGTCTTTGCGGTGCTGAGGACGACAGTGACAGAAGTCGCTGAGAGGGGGACTTGGAACTGTCTTCTTCGTCTGACAAAGAGCTAACCATTGGCGCCATCCCCGCTTCTGGCATTCTCGCAAAGTTTCCGATGATGAGGAGAAGGACGACCAAAGAGAGTGGTTGTAACCCCATGCTTATCTACTGATGGTCGTTTTCAAGCAAGAACTATTATTCCTTTGCAGTGATCCCGTCCCGGTGTGCCCAGCTTTACCAAAGAAGTCTCAGCTCTTTCCAGGCGCTCACAGGACTTTAGGGAGAGAGAGAGCGTATTAGGACTGCGTACCGTCTGTCGAGCGGAGCCGAATACTCCGTGGGTTAGATTCAACAAGGAAATATCGACAATGAGACGATGAGAGTGAGAGAGATTTCTGGCGGGAGGAGGAGAGAGTACAAGGTCAGACCATGAAGGACGGTGGTTTAAAGGCAATTAAATGTAGTTCTGGCTTTGTTGTTGAAGAGAACATGGCAAACAGAAGGAAACGAGAGATGAGGCAGAAGAAGAGAAAGAAGGAGG
>FLMG01002203.1:2633-29042 GCA_900088475.1 Hyphochytrium catenoides | reverse complement strand
TCTTTCGAACACTGCGTCCTCACCTTGGAGTGCTCCCTCCTAGTGTCAGTGCTCTTGCCACTACCCACCTAGCTTCGTCTGAGGGGGAGAGAGTGAGTGAGAGCGACAATTAGGTGAGTTAATTCGACCGTCACCACTGATGATCTCGAGTCCAGACCAGGCTCTCAGGACTGAGTGATCATTCATAGAAATCTCCATCACACATCAATACCAAGTCCCTTTGTTATCGTTTCATCTAGATTGTGCTCATACAGAAGCTTCAGGCATTGTCACCCAGCTCTGTAAAGTTCATCACCAGTTTGTTGATCGTCTTCCGATCATTCTTCTTCCAGTTCTTCTTGCTTGTCTCTGTGAAGTCCTTACTGGTGAGCGGGTCTTGCCATCAGCCAGCAGTGCCTGACTCTCATCCTCAATGTGAACGAGGAGGTCTAACTCATCCAGCAGGTAACTTCGTACCCGGCTTGACCAGCAGATAGAATACTGGTCCTTGCTGTGTAGAACAGCGATATTGTGCGGATGTACTCCGCCTTCCTTTGATGTCATTGTATGCGACAGGATCGTCACTCTAGCAGCTCAAGTGAGAAGAGGAGAAGCAACAGTCACGACCAAGTGCGAGTGTGGGCCTAACATAGCCTGATGAACATTACAGAGCTGGGTGGCAAGGCCTGAAGCTTCTGTATGAGCACAATCTAGAGGAAACGATAACAAAGGGACTGGGTATTGATCTATGATTGAGAACTCTCTGAATGACGGCTGAGTCCTGAGAGTCTGGTCTCGAGATCTTGCGGCCCAGCTTCCCTCATCATTTCTCTCTCCTCTGCTGCTCCTGTGTTGTTCTGGGAATTCTCCTTCCATCCCTCTTTCCCATAACACAGGTGTACCCGTAACGTCTATGTCCCTGAGAACTAGGTTTGTATAGAGAGTGACTACTGTAATACTGACAACGAACAGCACTCAACCAGGAGGAGGATGGAACGAGGCTCAGATTGATCAGAAAAGCACAAGAGAGACATTCATTCACAGCCAATTGACAGAAATCATCATTGAGTCCCTTTGTTATTATATGTTTATCTAGACAGAGCTTCAGACATCATCAACATCTACCTCTGCTAGAATTCATCACTCTTGCCACTACCTACCTAGCTCTCTTCTTTTCTGATCGTTGCAGAATATGGGTGACAACGAGGTTACTCTTCCTACCACTAACTTACGCGAAGGATCAAGTGTGTGGAAAATGGTTGACAGAAGACCTGCTGTTGGATTTATCCGGGAGACTGGACAGCGGCATTAGATGAGAGTGCTATATTTACAAGCCCAACTGGGTCCCACAAACTAGAGCTATTTTGACTATGCCAACAATTCCAAATAATCCCTAAGATACTAAGTCATGGTGATGGTCGTGTCCGCAATAATAGAAACAGTCAGTCCTGGAGGTATTCGGGGATACTGACCATAAGCCATAGATATAAACAGGTACATTTCGTTTGTTTCATATCTTGGCTTCTATTGAGACTTTGGAGCTGGAACTTGGATAGCTAGCTTGCCGGCTTGTAGTCCAGATAGCTGTGCCTCAGACTCCAACAATTCCCCGCAGCTCGAACTCCCATGAGTGAAGGGTTAATGCTGAACATACAACAAGAGGAGTGATGGTCGTGTCAAAGCTCCTACAGTAATACTGCTGTTTGTTCCACCACAGAATGATATGATGATGAAGATGAAGGCTGACGAAGAAGGGAAGGTGGTGCTCATTCATGCTGCTGTCTGAAGGTTGTTAACGACTTTGTCGACAATATGTCCATGGTTTCTACTGATGTTTGATACGAGAATGCACTCAACTCTGTCCAGCAATCTCCCTGGAAGGCGTGAAGCTCACTTCCTTGTGGTTCCTGTTCTTCTTCCTCTACCTCGTGACATCTTTTCATGGGTTTGTTCTCCTGGCTAGTTCTTGTGGAGTCCAGCAAGGTGACCGTTTTGGCCCTTTTCACAGAAAGGTCCTCATTCTATTGTCACCAATATCGCTGCGTCTTCTGTAGTAATACCAGCTTAAATGATGGTACTCTTAATGGTTCAATAGAAGATGTAGGAAAAGCCCTTGCCTTTCTTCAGGCACCCACAGATGGCTTGCGGCTCAGCCTTGGCACTCCGGGCGTCGAGGATCTCCCAGCTTTCCCGGCAACTGCCTCTCGACTAGTGGGTGTGGAACGCTCAGGTGTACTTGTACCCATTTCTTCTGCTTTTACCAGCTATTGTTATGCATATCCTTCTTCTGTTCTCTCCGGTCTGGATGAGGTGGACACGAGGGGGGGAGATTATCTTTGTGTCCTCACCTCAGGCCCCACTTTGCCCCGTTTGCAGTTGTCTAGGGGCTTGCCAAGGTCAACCTATCCTTCCGGCTTGTAATCCATGTCAAGTTGGTCTCTCTCTGTTCTCAGTTCAACCTCCGCTTATTGCATGGGTTTCTCGCTCGGCTTTTGAGTCAGGCCTCCCTCAAAAATCACGAGCTACCTGACCGTTTCGCTGTGATGTTTCATCAACCATGTCGCGTTCAGGACTTTCCGGCATTTCGGTTCTATTGTTACATCAGCCATGTCGCGTTCAAGATATTCTCTTTCGTGCTTTTCGGTACTCGTCTGGCCTGAAGACGCTCGTGAACCTCCGTCACCTCCTTGAAGCTTGAGATTTTTTATTTTAGTTTGTCCAATTCCTTTCCAACACACGACTTTTGATGTGTCTATCACGGACTCGTCGCTGCAATTCAGAACCCTTCCTTAGGATGCAGCAGCCGAAGTACGCTATCAGAGTCCTTTATCTGAGAATACGAGGTTGAGAAGTTTGAGGCTCGCTGTAAGGCTGTAGTACTACGGTTGCAGCTTTCTTGTTTGTCCGGCCAGTTTGGGAGTCTTTTGAGTGGGGGCTATGTCGCCGTACAGCGGCTTATGAAGCTCAATGTGATCGCTCTTCACTTGACGCCTCATCATGGTCATTCCTTTCAATCGACGATGCCTTTAAGTCTTTATACTACCAGAATCTCCTCAGCCCTCCTTGAAGAAAATGTCTCATCAGAGTTTGAAGTGTATTCCTCGTTAGCACTTTGACCTTTCTCTTGCACGCCCGTCGAATTTGACGATGGTATGGTTGCCTTCTCTTCCCCTTTCCTTTAGTTACTGCTGAGAATCAACAACTGTGATCTCTCTGCTTTAATGACGATAGTGGTGTAGGGGAGAGAGCAGATAAAACCAAGAGTTCGTAGCTCTTGCCTCGTTTTCTTCTTCTTCGTCTAAGTAGTACTAGTAGTGGTTGATACCTAGAGGAAAACGTGTCCTTACGAGTCCCATGGTCTCTTCTTCAAACAAATAACGACTGAAGAGAAAGGGGAGTCACCAGAAGGATATACTCTGGGTCGTCAACGTACCTAGTTCTGTATCCAACCAGTATCTAGAACACTAGCTTCTGAATCTTATTAAGGGGTCCACGGAAGGTACAGTTGTACAAGTACTTGGGGGGTGGGACTATCTGGCTCTTAGGAGGTAATGGGGTCCTCCTTTTGTGACTGGTACTACTCGTACTGTGGTAGATACACCCAACTATCCCTATACAGTGGATTGACAGCAGACAGAAGTTGAGAATTGGTAGGCGGCGACTACTAACTGCGCAATTTGTTTACTGTTTCTATGCTCATTATTTAGAAAAAGTAAAATGTCGCTCTAGTATATTAGGAAGTAGCTGCTCCCGCTGCGAACTCGCCAAGTTACTCAGCAGCAAAGTCTAGTAGGGGAAGCGTATGTTCGAGAGGTACTTGGTCGTTGAGAGGAGTGTAATCGTTCTTTTCAACATGATGAGAGCCCTGGCGGCCTAGTCTTCTTCCTCAGCGGGTCTGTGGTGGTGCTGATGATAATGGTGGTGCTGATAATGATGATAGGGATGAGTTACACCATAAGAGGAGCAGCGCTCCCTCCTACACTCTATCTGACGGGTGAAGAAACCCCGTGTATATTATGTCTCCATCACTCATTATCCCGCCGTCTTTGTGATGTCAGCAGGTGACAAAACTTACTGCTTAACGACATAGTCGTCGTGGACTGAGGGCAGCAGGCAGCGGGAGGGTGGCGCACATCATAGTAGTTTGAAAGAGCTTCGGTCAAACAACGAGAGGGAAGCTGCTAGGAGGACGATGATTGGGATGACGGAGAGCTCTGCTTGTCATACGGAAGAACGGCGGTCGCGGAAGTCGACGAGGCGGAGATGGGGGCGGATGATGAAGGGAGGGTGTTGGTGGTAAGGGAGCTCTGTACCAAAGAGACTGGGCCAACCCCAGACGCCGTCGCTGTGTGCGCTGTTGTCGGTAGTGTGACGGTGCTTAAGCGTCTGGCAAACCTTTTCAGTTCTTCCAACTCCGCGGCCATGGCCGCTTGGTCCTGAGGAGCTGCCGCCTTGAACCCCCCGTTCTGTCGGTCTTTGTCTTCTGCTCCACCACCGCCGATGATGATGGGGCTGACTTTATCCTTGGAAACACGCGCTGCGTTAATTACTTTTCTCATGTATGCGGAGCTGCTGCTGGTTGTGCGAGAGAGCACTGGCACCTTCTCCACGGCTCGCACTGCGGGACCTTCTCCACCTGTTCCTCCTTCACCAGTTGAGATCCCGGTGCTACGGCTTTGGCGTGTTGCTTTTCTCTTTTTGTAGAGAAGCGCCAGAGTGAGACCATAGACGGAACGCTTTGCCTCTTTGGTGGCTAGCCGCTCGGCGATGGCGGCGGGATTGGTCAGCAAGAAGTAAACCTTAGGGACAAGCACCGTCAGCACCACCACAGGGCCTAGAAGAACGCAGACAAGCGAGAACACAAGGAGTCGATCCCCGGTACCAGGCAGGGTGAGCAGTCCTCCAATCAGCACAGCGGCGAATAGTACTAAGAGACCGAGGAGGATACCAGACGCCACTTCTCTCCATTCCAGTTGCGAGCGAGCTTCTGGATTACTCCTTGTCCTGTAACAGATCCACAACCCAAAGATCAGGAGCACCAGCTTCCAGATGAAGAGAAGAGAGAGAAAGAGGGTGGATCCGGGGCCGTCACACTGAGTGCCTGGGATCTCTGCCAGAGGGAGGTCGGAGGTCGAAGGAAAAGAGTAGGAGACGAAAACGGTATGAGGCCTGTCGACACCAACGATGTGCCAGAGGATGAGGAGCACGATGTCTACCAAGACGGCACCTAAGATCTCTATGGCGAGGCGACTATTGGAGAGGACAAGCCGGCGGCAGCCTCCAGAGAGGAGACGCAAGCCGCGTCGAAGCTTGAGAAAAAGGGTCGCAAACATGAGGGAGGTCGATATGGAGACACATGCCGCACGGAGGGAGCAGGTCCACGCTGCAGTCTTGCCGATGAAGGAGAGCGAGGATAGTGTGACGGCGACGCCACCTAGAGAGAAAAGATGCAGAAAGAAGCGTTGGGAAAAGGCGATAAACTTTGTCTTCCGGAACACTTCAATTAAGAGTCCCAGCAGCAGAAAAAGGCAGAGGCTTGCCAAGCAAAGAGAGCAGATCAGCAAAGAATAAGGACTAAGCCAAGGGATGTGGTCGCAGGGGAGAGAGAGATGACCCAGGGTTACAAGCTCCATAAGCGCAGATGAGGATGCGCGGGCCAGCGTGTCCATAGAGTCTTTCTGTCCTTCTTCCTCCCATGCCAATCCCTCCATGTCCCTCACCACCCATAGTTTCTCGGCTTCGCCCGCAGCTCTTCCTTCAACCCTTTCTCCTCCCATAAGAGGAAGTCGTAGAGCGGCACAGGTGGCTGAGATGTCTCTCGTCGTCGCTCTCACCCACCGGGCCTCAGTTTGCAGTAGTCGACCTGAGTCGCAATGAGTAAGGAGGAGAAAGGTAGCAGATGCTGAGGACGGAGAGAGTGAGGAAGAGAGGGAGGAGGAGGAGGAAAAATTACTATCCGGGGAACTTAAGTTTGAGGAGGAGGTGAGAGCACTGCAAAGGAGTGGCAACATGGCCAGGAGGTTCAATGGAGGCGCCATAGGAGGACAGGATAGCTCCTATCCAGGTGATTGCCTTCCTGTTGGTTGCCTGCCTGCCTCTCCTTTCGACCCCAGAGCCTTCGCTATGAACTAACACCGGATCCGCTGCCTCCCAATGAGTCTGCTGGTGTTGTGTAAGCTGGCCTAGAAGCTCTTCTTATTTCCATCATTTTGAAGGTCTACAGCCCATCATCGTCTCCGTGTTCCCACGTCCTCTTGTGTCAGCCTTGCAGAGCAGCGGCAGAGGACTCAAGACTGAAGAACGGTGATGAGTGCCTAAGAAGTTAGCGCCTTCACAATCTGCGACAGAACTTATAGAGCTAGAGCGATGCAGAGGATTGCAGGGGCAGAAGGAAGAGCGAGAGAGCCGATTGGAAATGCGTCAGAAGAGTAAATGAAGGCGGCGGGTCGGGATAAAGGAGAAGGTAAGGATGAGGAGGGACACCGGGTGAGCAGGAACCAAAGCGGACGCTATTTGTCCCGTAGCTCGTATCAAGGTGCCTACTATGGAGTATGGAGAGAGGATGGAGGAACACGACTTAGAGGTGAGTTGAAGGCGCCTTCCTCTCATTCGAAACCCTCCCGCCGCTATTCTTCAACAGAGCCAGCGCTCTACGAGCCAGAAGCAGGAGGCCGGCAGGGGCCTTACTCCCCCTCCTCTTGTCCCCTTATTTACCTCTTGCCCATTCATGCTGCGAACTCCTCCTTGCCCTCGATGTGGCCGGACGACATTATTAGGTTAACTTTCTTGCTCTCTCTCTTGTCATCAGCCTTGCCTGCTGTGAGGGTGGTGCTAAGGACTAAGACGAGCCGGGGAGATGGCAGTAAAGAAGGTTTCCCACAGGGTCTCGTCAGTCTTCTGTCTCCTCCCTCTTGGTGTATTCCTCTTCCTCCTCCTCCTCCGCCGGCTTGATAGCTTTGTAACCGCCGCCCACCGCTCCTCCTGTCAGGGGCAGGAGGAGGAGAGGAGGGATGGTGCAGGAGAGAGGAGACAGCAGGAGAAGTGGCAGCAGCAGCAGAGAACAGAGCAGGGAGCACAAGGGACAGCAGTTGGTGGGTGCGACAGAGCCAGAGTGCTGCTGCTTATGATACTGCCACTATGGGACTCTCTCTCTCTCTCTCTCTCTCTCTCTCTCTCTCTCTCTCTCTCTTTTCTTGCTTCCCTTCCCTCACGTGGTTCAGGTGCCTTCTGTAGGAGAAAGGCTTGTAACGGCAGCCAGAGGGATGGGTGGGCCTGCTCACACAACCTTACCACAGCATGAATGTAGCCTGGGGCGTGTGTCCCACCCGTCTCGCCCTCTCCTCCCTCTTCCTAGCTCCTCTCTATTCGTATCTCTCATGATCTAGGCCTAATAATATCCATAGCTTTTACCCGTCTGTCTGCCTCTGTGACGCAGGGAAGTGAAGGGAGGGAAGGAGGAGGGGCGTGGGCAGCGCTACTGGCCCTTGGACTGCTGCTCCGGAGGCGGAGGAATGATGCTTTCCTTTCTTCCTTGCTGCTGCTTCGTCCCTCGGCGGCCTGGCCACACGCGCTTGACATTTCTCTTACGTCGCAGCAGGAGCAGGCGCCAACCACAGCAGCTAGCATTAACACTTTCTTTTGTTATTGTTGATTGCATTCTCGTACTAATGTCATAGAGTCCTACGACGGCTATTTATGCTATTATTAGCTTAGAGAGTATCGCTGCTGGTGGCTGCTGGTTCTTAGTGTTATTGGCTGTGTTTGGCTCATCAACGACCTCCCTCCTTCTCATATATATGAGAGCTTCTCCTCAGGCCCCCTTTCCAGCCCTTCCTTGGTACCATGACCGACCCCAAACACGACGCTTTACTTGGCAGAGTTATCGACCGTGTAAGACTATTATAGAGAAAGACTGCTGACCACCAGTCTAGCTGAACTCTGTCAAAAAGACTATTAGTAAGCAGCCCGCCCAGATACTCTGCTGCTGGTCCCATTCGTCTTCTTCCTTGACCTGCTGCCCGTGGGACGACGTCTGCTCCAATGACGCTTGACAAGCTGAGGCATTTTGAGTTACTAACTATATACAACCAGCAGCAGTTAGTAGAGCACCGAAGAAGATGTTGTGACGCAAGATGGTAACGAAGAGAGTTGAAAACCACGGAGAGAGCGGAGACTTCGCGCTCACAGCAGTTATTATCACAGGTCGCCCTTCTGCGTTTGCGGAGGATGAGGACCCTCCTGCGGCGGCGGGCCAACCTAGAGAACAGGAATATTTTCCACCACGACTTCTTCTTCTGGCTCCTACATATGTGTATTATCCTTCTTTCAGCAGCAGCAACTAGGGAGGATCGCGCACTATTATGCACAATGCTGGAAGACTCTTCCCTGGAGAGGGACTGAAGACACGATCCTTCTAAAGATTCTTGGGGCTGCTTTCTTTGTTGTTGTTGGCAGTAAACAGTAGTTTATGATTGAATGAGGACAAAAAAAAACCCAACAATAAGAAGAGTGAAAAGAGCAACAAGCTGCAGTGCTGCGGCGCGTCGTTAGAGCGAGGGTGGTGGTGGTGGTGTCTTTGTTGGTTGGTTGTCTGAAAGCGAAAAGAGAATAATGCGGGCGACAGATGCAAGGAGACGCTTAGAGCAGCCTGCGGCTGACATTGATGAGGGGCGAGGAAGGATGAGGGAGGAATAACGAGTGATAACGGCGAAGGCTTCTTCTTCTTCTTCTTTCTGTCGTCACCTTTGTGGTGGTGGCAGCAGCAGCAGCACCAGCAGCGTTGATAGTACCAGCAGCAGCAGCAGTAGTAATAATAGTAGTAGTCCTTCAGTGTAAAGCCGTTGCGGCGGGCAGAGTGAAGAAGCTATCATCATCATCAATCGTCATCTTTGGGCCGAGGAAGAGGGTTGAGGGGAGGAGGGGGAAAAGGAGGAAGAGGAGGACAGGAAAGATTGAAAAAGAAGGAAAATGACATCTTCTGGCCCTTCTTCTTCTTCGTTGTTGTTGTTTCTCTTCTCTTCTTCATTTTTCCTCGTCGACCTCCTCCTCCCGCAGCACGACGCGGGCCGGCGCCGCCACCAGCAGCAGCCAGCTGAGCGGAGGAGGGTCGCCCGCCGCCTTGTTGGAGGGATGATCACTGCTGCTGCCGCTGTTGCCCCCCGCCCCCCCCCTCCCCCCCGCCCGCCTTCTCGCCTTACTACTAAGAAGTGCACCTTCTTTGTCCATCATCTACAACTCTTCTCTACTATCTCCACAGCCGCACATCGTCCACCACCACCCACCACCTCCTTCCCCTCGTCCTCCTTGCTTTTGCATTGTAATAAAGAAGAAGAAGGCGTCATCGATCATCATCAGAAGAGCTGCACTGTGGTAGCTAGGACCGTCATTGATTCATGTCTAATATAGCCGTTAACGGTAGGCTCACACATCTGTGAAGGACAGCCGTACAACCAACTCTGGAAGATTCAACAATGAAAGCCCAAGCCCGGCACCTTCTTCATAGCTCGAGCTCTCTCAACAATCCACCACCACAGGTTGCTGACAAAGGCTACAAGGCAGGGAAGGGTTAGAAAGGTGATAGAAGTCTGACTGTAGAGAAGAAGGTGATAAAGTCTAGATGGCTAAGCAAGACAAACCAAAGTCTACTGCGCTGCCTCATCACGTGCCCTCCCCTTCTTCTGCGGCCAGGTTTGCCTTGCGCTATCATCACTTCCTTTTTCTCTTTAGGGCCAGGCTCGGCTGGCATAGGCGCACTGCTTGGTGTGCTGGAGAGTACTACCACCACAGGCCTGGCAAGAGGCAGGACTGCGCTTCTTCTCCTTTTGTTGATCAAACCTCCGTCTGACCTTCACCCAGTGAACTGTACTGGCCTTCTGGCCTTCTCCTAATAACTCCTCTTGTCTGCTCTCCCCTGCAAGAGTCACGCAGTTGGTGGTGTACAAATTCTCATTGTTCGCCCCTTGACCCTCTTCGTCACTGAGGTTCCTCCCGTAGCCGATCCTGTTTCTTTCTTGTCTCACGTCACTGGGTTTGTAAGCTTCGAAACCTTTGTCTGCCCTCTTCTTTTCCCTCCGGTTGAAGAATTCTATCCTGACTGGCGAATTGAGATACCCAGCTCTAAGAACACCTCATCCTCCCACTCTAGGATCAGCCTTCCCAGTACTGCCATGGCAACGCAAGCTGCCCAGCTGTCTGTCGTTGTTAACGCAAGCCTCTTTCCGCTAGGCGACGTTCGAAGGACTGCCTATAATGTCGTTTGTCGTCAGCCTCCGTCGCCATGGCAGTATTGGGAAGGCTGATCCAAGAGTGGGAGGATGAGGTGTTCCTAAAGCTAGGTATCTCATCTTCGCCAGTCAGGAAGGACTGCTTCAACCGAAGGGAAAAGAAGAGGGAGATCTGTACGCCAAGAAAGGTTCCGAAGCTTACAAATTCCAGCGGCGTGAGACAAGAAAAACAGGATCGGCTACGGGAGATAAACCTCAGGGATGAGGAGGGTCAAGGGGCGAGAAAGAGAATTTGAACACCAACAACTTCGTGGCTCTTGCAGGGAAGAGCAGACAAGAGGAGTTAGGAGAAGGCCAGTAGGTCAGTACAGTTCACTGGGTGAAGGTCAGACGGAGGTTGAACAAAGGAAGAAGCGCAAGCTGCTTCTTGCCAGACCTGTGGTGGTAGTACTCTCCAGCACACCAAGCAGTGCGCCTATGCCAGCCGAGCCTGGCCCTAAAGAGAAAAGGGAAGTGATAGCGCAAGGCAAACCGGGGCCGCAGAGGAAGCGGAGAGGAGCACGTGATGAGGTCATCTTTAGTTTGTCTTAGCTTAGCCATCAACCAAAGCTTCCATATCTAAATAATAGATAAATAGACTTTATCTTCTCTAGCGTTAGACTCACCGCCTTACTCCTTCCCTGCGTCTTAGCCTAAAGCCTTTGTAGGCAAGGCCTGGTGGATATGGATATTGGGCCCTGGTGGCCTACACTATAGCGGGGAAGTTCCATCCGCACCCCTTGCCAAAGACGTCGTACACGTTGTGGGCGTACTACCAAGGTATGATATTTCTCTGGAGATGCGTAGGCCTGACTGTACACACATCATCATTTTGCCTGTACGCATCCTCAACAAACCAACATTCATCCCATACAGCCTTGATGTCCTTTGGGACAGGAAACTGAGTAGTGACACGGCGGAGAAAGCGCAACTTGTCGTTTGAGCAGCGCTCTCCATTGCATTGACTGATGGAGGCACAGTCCCTGGTTGCCGTATATCAGGACCTTTTTTGTATGCTCCAGGACTTAGCTTCAGATAAGGAGCTGGGGCGCCGGGAGGTCGTGAGAGGAAGGGTCCTTTCCAGCTGAAGTCCAAATGCAGAGAGAGATCAGGAGTTCCTCCTTAGTAGGCGCCCACACCAGCGGAGATCATTGCCTGCTCATGATCTGATTGGGATAGCAGTATTCAGGAGGAGGACTAGTACCGTCCATCTTTGAAGTGCTTCTGCGTGGCATTGAGAGGCAAATCGTCCATTTACACTGAGCTCTCATCGAAAGACATGAGGCCCTAATTTCCAGACTCCGGTTGGCTCCCCCTGTGTATTGAATAGGCTCAAGCTTCATAGGAATCACTCGCAACCTGATGGGCCCTTGAACCGTTCCTCGGCCATCCCTTCAGCGAAAGTAGAGACAAACCCCGCAGTTAAAGGTCTTGATCTGCTCCGTTAAGGATGGCTGCAACCGTTGCTGCGAGCATTTCACTTCAGAATGAGAGCCTGAGTGGGATACCCCTCCGAGAGATCCAGCTTGCTTTGCTTTGCTCCAGGTCCAGTATTCCTTGTTGCTTCTCACAACAGACTGTGGTCTTACAAGAGCTGCTCTCTGAACGTGATCGTTCCCCCTGATTCCAGGTTTGCTGCCAATCTCTCCATTTCAGGGCTATTTTGGCTGCTGCTCCGTCCCTTGTTCTTCTTTGGCCATAAAGCTCTCTA
Organism: Hyphochytrium catenoides; assembly: GCA_900088475.1. Lineage (NCBI taxonomy): Eukaryota > Hyphochytriomycetes > Hyphochytriales > Hyphochytriaceae > Hyphochytrium > Hyphochytrium catenoides. Next base: position 17,090 of record FLMG01002203.1, on the reverse strand, counting down.
AACCATCTCTTGGACGCACCCACGTCATTGACGAGCCATTCGGTCACAAAGTGGAACTGCCAGAAATGTACGTGGTTTGGCAGATAGTCCGTGATAAAGGAAGCCAGCAAATTGAGGTGTTAGCTTCAGCACATTTTGCTTTTGTTTCTTTACTTTTGTCTGAAGACGACGCCGCCCTCGACGACGCCTTTTGGTGGTGGTCTCCTCTCAACAATACTCGTTACCTCACTGCTCTTCTTCTATCCTCCTCCGTAGTAGCTGCTTGTTGTAGGACGAACGCTTTCTTTCTCTTTTTCTCTTGAATTGTTGTTGTCCTCCTCTGGATCTGGCTGAGCCAACATGTTGCCATGCCACTTAAGGAGATGATGCACAATCGACAGTGCACCTTTCTAGGAGACCAAATGCCAGAAAAAAGCTGCCGAAGCACCTCCAACTCTTCTCTGCTTTGATGGCAGAGCTGCGGGCTGCCGCGGGGCGGCCGGGCGTTCTGAGGATGGAGGAGGTGGCGGTGAAAGACTTCGTACACTACTTCCTCCCTACCTTCCTGGGGGCTCTCTGGTTTGTGTAGGGGGGGAGAGGGGTGTATACTGAGCTCCAGGGGGATCAGTGAGACGATGCCAGAAGGGAAGGGAAGAGCGAGAAGGAACTGAAGATAGAGAAAGCGGGAGAGAGAGAAAAGAGGGAGGGAGAGAGAGAGAGAGCGTGAGAGAGCGTGTGAGAGAGAGAGAGAGCGCGCGCGAGAGAGAGTGAGAGAGAGCAGGAGAGAGAGAGCGGGAGCGAGAGAGCGAGAGGGAGAGAGAGAGAGATAGAGAGAGAGAGAGAAAGAGAGAGAGAGAGAGAGAGAGGAGAGAGAGAGAGAGACGGAGAGGGAGAGGAGAGAGAGAGACAGTGAGGGAGAGAGTTGCCGCATGCAGAACCTCTATCAAGGGCATAAAAGTCGAGTACTCGATTTTGCGGCATTGATACTAGATAGAAGTGAGATGAGGCGCTGCCTCCTCTCCCCCGACTGCCACCGCTCCCGAAGAGGAGATACATTTTACGCCTAGAAGATCGCCTCCTCCTGCCCGCAGCTCCTTTCCCTCGTCTTATAAGTGCTCAGCAGCGGCAGCGGCAGCCCAACTGTTGACGAGGGGCAAGAAGAGAGCCTGGCTCGGAGAAGGAAGACGTGCGTAGAAGAGAAACCAGGACCGGAGAGCGCTACAAGGCAGAAGGGAGAGGGGAAGCAAGAGAAATATATTGAAAGTATAAAAAAGAGAAAGAGAGAAAGAGAGAGTGAGAAAGAAAGAAGTCAAGATATGAGTTTCCTCGACACCATCGCCGGAGATTCCCTTGCGATTACTCGCTCCCTTCAAGGGCTGCCTGGTCACGGCGCTGGCGGCCTCACAGGCGGGGCTGCCAAGCGCCAGCGAGTGGACCGGAGCCAGAGCGTCATTTCCACAGATAAAAATGTGTAAGAGAGACGAGTCCCGAATCCAGCTCTCTTTTCCCCCTTCTGCCTTCTTCTTCATCAGCCTCTCCCTTCTGCCTTCTTCTTTGACAACTGGCACTGCTGCTTCTGGAATCCGCAGTTCCTTTGGTGTCGGGATCTCTTCTATCTTCCTTCGCCCACCTTTGGCTCTATTCCGCTTGTTGTCAGTGTCTACTCTGTCCTCTCTTCCCTGTCTGCCTCTTTCTAACAGACACTCTCTCTCTTCCGTTTTCTACAGGCCCGCGGACGTTGCCATTGCAGGCTTCCTCCTGTCTCTCCGGCGGACACTGGCGGAAGAGTTCCGTCATGGTGCGCTGGAGATCGAGGCTCGACTGGGACGGATCTGCGACGAGTCAGAGCGCGGCCGCTTCGGGTCAAATCACCCCGGACAACCCGCTTCCCTTCCGCTCCCTGAGGAGGAAATGCGGAACCTGGGAGCCGTGTTTGACGCTGGGGTTCAGCCTCAACACTTCGCCTCCTATCTTGAGAAGGCGCAGGAGAGGAGGTGGAGAGTCTCAACAGAAAAACAGGTCATAGGACCTTCTCAACCCTCGCTCGTGCTCTCTCTTACTGCGTGCCATCCCGCTGTGCTTTCTCTCTTACCCCTTCTGATGGCCGCGTAGTGCTTTTGAGACATCGCGGCTCCCTGCGGAAGAGCGCCCATTGCTTCGCTGTCCCTTCATTATTCACCAGTAAACACTTTCAACCTTTTCATCTGGCGATATCCTCTGGCTCCTGAGCTCACGGTCTTTCTCTCGCTCTCTCTGACCAGGAAGTCTTCACAGACAGCAATCGTCGCCGCCTAGTCCGGGAGTTGGAGGCCAGTGGTCGTCCGCTTAGTGCTCCATTCCAGCAGCGGAAGAGAAAGATTGCAAACTTGAATCTCTTTCTCCCTTCCTGTCCCTACGACGTCCGCGTATCTGTCTCAGTAGAGGAGCCGCCGATCCCGCTGAACAGCGGACAAAGCTTTGAATCTGCAGCGCAAAATCTTGACTCTCGCTTCAAGGACCGCAAAAGCTTCATAGATCCAGCCGCCGCCTGCCGGGTGAGCTCACCTTTCTTGAAGCCTCCCTTGTAATGCTGACTCTCTCATCTGGAATATCTCTTGCTCCCTCGTCCATCGTCTTTCTATTCTCCGTCCTGTTAGTCTCTCTCAATCCCTCTCTGACCTTCCGCGACATTATCTTCTCGCTCATCCATTTATCTCTCCGATCGTGTCAGCTTGACTTTACCAAAGTCCGCTCTCAGAAGAGCGACACAGAACTGGAACAGCTAAACTTTGAGGTGGAGGTAAGTGCTGCTTTCGCGTTCTTCCTTTCGCTGTTCTGGCGCTTTTCCTGGCCTTTGGCGTTGCGTTGACCAAGGCTCTGCATCCCATTTCATTGGCCTGTTATCTACTCTTTGTCATTTGATACACTCTAGACTTAGCTCCAAATATTTATCAGTGTATTGCTGTCTTTCGTACACCCTTGACTGGTCGCCTGAACCCGTGTTCTGCTGTCTTAGGCGGAACTAGAGGAGTCAAAGACTCGAAAATGGGTGACAGAGAACGATGAGGCGGCATCGAGGGTAGGAGCGCTGGAGATTGCATCGGAAATTTGGCAGAAGCTCTGCCTCTTCATGCCAGAGGTTAGATTTCTCCTGCTTGCTCTTATCCTTAACCTATTCCTCGGCCCTCCCTGTCTTCTCTCTTCTCAATGCTGGCCATCTCTATCTGGTTGCTCTCCTGGCTGGCTTCTGTCTTTTCTGGCTTCTCCTTCGTCAGGTGCTGTGTGGAGATCCTTTCTTTTCCTTAACTTTCCTAGCAGCCCATTCAGCTCTTCCTTCCTGACGGTTCATCCCGCTGCTGGCGGTAGGGCTGGGAGCCTGTTCGGATAGTGGATGATAGGCTGCTGCATGAGGTACGCTAGAGGTCCGCGGCGTAGTCCTCGCCTTTCGAAACCGATGCCAAGGAGATATGAAGTGGGATGAGATTAAAGGCAGCGCGGAGGACGCTTTCGGCCAATATGCTGATGACGGACCTAGCAGTAAAGAGAGGGCAAGGGGAGTGACGTGTGGTTAGCTGCTTGCAGTGAGAGAGTTTTGACGGGGAAAGTGGTATAGTCTGGCGATGTAAAGGTGGCAGATCGCATCGGCTGTTTCATAAACTAAAAGACACACGGGAGGACTAATGGTGAGCTCTTGCACTGCAGGCACAAGCCACCGTGCGAAGCTGTTTCTCTCAGCGTGAGTTCTCCGGTAATAGATTCCCAGGCACGATGCCCGCGGGTTTTGCTAAGCAGCACATCGCCATGATCATAAAGGTAAGCCGGCCGATGTGTCATAAGACGGGAGACATCTCCAGCCTAGCGGGGCTTTGACGTCTAAAAGACGTTAAATCTGGACAAGAGTGTGGAGTGCCGAGGGTCAGCGAGAGAAAGGGTATCCAAAAGCCATTCGATCACTGCTATTTGATGACCTACAGGTGCACTGGCCAGTAGACATCATAGAGTGCAATGGGAAAGTGTGGAAGTAGTTGAATGAGAGAATGCCAAGACTTACGTTCTTCACCTCTCTCCCCGCAAAAAGGAGAAACATGGATATTTTGTTTCTGAGAAGACAGATGGGGTGCGATACTTTTTGGTCGTGACCGGAGGAAAAGCAGTGCTCGTAGATAGGAAATATGTCCTTTATTCCGCGCCAGGTAGGGAAGGTGTGAGAGGAGACGTAGCGAGATTAACTTGTTCCACAGCTTCGGACCATTTCACATATTCTCTGTCCTACAGGAATCGAAATGCTCTCTCTCATCTTCAAAGAAGGAACTGTGCTGGATGGAGAGTTTGTGGTACGCACCAGATAGAGAGCTTCAAAGGGCGGGGCGTTTGTAGGGACTTGTGTCACGTGAAGGAAAAACCAGGGAGATTCAAGGCGCGGATGGGGCTTTCCTTAACCTGCTCGCTGCTTTCCCAGTTTAATTTGAAGCTGGAGCGGCCGATGTTGATGATCTTTGACGCTCTGGCTCTGGGGACAGCTGAAGCAGCCAAACTGACAGGACACAACTTTCATCATCGCCTCATCCAGCTCTATCAGCTCTTTGAGCCGAGGTGAGGCCTTTTCTACTCCCTTCATGTTCACTTTGTCGTCTACCCGTTTTACACCTTCACGAGGATATAGGGTGCAGAGCCCTCCCCTTAGGATATGATGGCGGTCATTCTCGTTCTCTCTCATTTCCCTCTGTCTCTGTCTCCCTGCTTGTCGGTCTAGAAACTGGCAAGGTAACACTTGTTCATCTCTTTAGCGGACCTTATGAGTCCGGCTTCCATCATCGGCAGCTACCGCGCAGCGTGGTTATTCCAATGAACAGAAAGAGCTGGTACAAAGTGAGGGACATCAGAGAGATCTTCAGAAAGTGAGTGGAGGAGCCACCTGTGGAGAAAACTTTTGCCTTTCTCCTGCCACAATCTGACTCGGCTATTCTATCGTCACAAGGGTCACGCAACACCGCTCAGAGGGTGCGCTGCACCGAATATATGAAGATTCTAAGCGAAAGCACTACACTGACGGGATCATTTTTTGTCCCAACACAAAGTACCAAGTGGGAACGGATAGAAGTGAGTGCTTTGAACTGAGATGGGACGATGGTCACAGAGAGAGAGAGAAAAGACGGAAGACATTAGGACAACCATATTGAAGAGGGCGTAGAGAGTAGAGTGGTAAAGGCATCATGTAGATCCGGGAAAATACAGGAGAGAGGAGAGGTTGGATGAGTCGATACCCCGAGGCAAGGAGCTACGCCAAGAGATGAGGATGTATCCAAAATGCTGTATGAGGAGCAGACCGAGGTCTGAAGCACCAAAGTCTTACTAGACCTTTGTCATCCCAGACTATTTAAAATGGAAATGGGCGGACCTGATCACGATTGACTTCAAAGTGGAGCCAGATGGCGGAGGGGACCTCAAAGTCTCGTGCCCCGTGCAAGGAGACGAACTGGACCTGAGCAAGCAGGTGAGCTCTTGGACGTCTCTCTCTTTGCTTTATTCCTTAGCCCGTCTCTGGTCCTCAATCCTAATGGTCACTTGCCTGGCGGCTTGGCTATAGATTGCATTAGGAAGAGAAGACAAGGAGCGACTGTTCAGAGAACTGCGCACCAAACGTCTGCGGTCCGTCATTGCTGAGTTGGAGTTTGATGCATCGTCAGGTGAGGTGAAAATCAAGCACGTCTTCTTCTCCGATCAGCTCTCTGCCTTCCGCTCATACTGCCACCTTTCCACTCTTCGAGGGTTCTGTCATATCTAGTCTGCCTCTTTTCTTTGCTCTGCCATCTCTCTATCCATTCTGTCTTCGCTTTCGGGTCCTCCCCATCGAGACTCTCTTCTACTGCATGCCCGACGTCTCACTTAGTTCCTGGGAAATAGGGGTTTGGCGCTTTAAGATGGTGCGGCCGGACAAGACGGACGGAAACTTTATCACGACAGTCATCGGCTCCCTGGTCAACATTGCAGAGTCTATCTCTGAAGAAGAGCTGCAGTACAGGCTGCTCGCAGGATTTAGAGGTAAGAAAAGAAGGCAACACCTTTGTTGCTTTTGATTCTTGACCACTCAGAGGCAACTCGGTATTCTTGTTCAGGCGGCGATAACTGGGACTCAGAGAAGACGAAGATGACCCGAGAAATGCTGTCAGGCTTATTGCGCAGAATATCCGACGGGCATTAGGGCCACACTGGGAACACGACTGACCGTCGCTTTATATAATATTACGAGGAAGAAAGGAAGGAAGGAAGGACGGCCAGCTAGTTGTGGAGAGCGAGAGCTCCGAGGGACTATGTTATATAGCTAATATATTTACATGCTATTCCAAAGGCGGGACGTCGGGATTGTCGAGCTCGCTTGTCAACGCTTCTCTCTCGCACGATGTGACAGCACCAGCCGGATCCGCAGTGCGACGCTCCTTTAACAGGAATGTGTCCTCCTTGTCTCTCTCTGCTGACTTCACAATGCCGCGGATCGAGACGGCGCTGGCCAGGATCTGTAGGTCATTGCCATCCTCATAAGGATCACAATGAAGAGGAAAATGAGAATGACGGCCTGCTAACCTCATCTCCAAGCTTATTTTCCTTCTCCAGCAGTCGGACCCGGCCGTTCCCGTCTCCTGGCTTGGTTGATCGCTAAAAGCAAGACCGCTAGTGAGTGGGAAAAGACACAGAGAAAGGGACAATCACTCGATTTAGGGGGGTTGTACCTTCTCTCTCCCTCTTGTCCACTGTTTCGCTGGAACTCTAGTCTGGGTGGTCCCGCCCTCCTGCTGTTGCTTAGGCTGCACGGAGGGCCGCTTGCTTGCCTTAGTCATCTCTAGCCGGAGCTTCCCACTGCCCTTCACTCGCAGACACCGTGAAGAGTGGACCTCCACCTGCCTCAAAGTCATTAGCTATCTAAATGGGACGTAGCGCTCTTGCCTTTCCAAATTCATGTGCTTATCACTTCTCTTCTTGCATATGCACACTTCCCTTTCTCTGGAGCTCAAACTCTATAAGCTATACAAAGATCGGTCCTACCAGTGCTAGGTCACAGGCAGTCTCCGAATAAACTAACACTCTCTTTTATCAACTGCTGTCTAAAGCCTACGTAGCCAGCCTACCTCCTCCATGTGCCTGAGCCGTAGTAGCTTCCCTTTGATGACAATGGAGACGTAGGTCGGATGCAGGTCCACGTCCACCAGCGATGTGTCCAAGAACTTAGGGACGTCAACTTCGAGAACAATGCAACCGGGAAGCTCGTCTTCGTCCAGACTGAAGTCCCACTGGAAAAGGAACAAACAGAGGGAGACAGCGCATGATAACATCAGGGTGGACAGGAAAGGTTAAGTCGTTAGCCGAAAGAGAGAACCATGGACCGAGGCAGAGACACATGCTACTGCAGGAGAAAGTCGAAAATCCGTGTAGAAGAGGAACCTGGCAGACCGGAGAGAGAAGCGGGGGCGGCGGTGGTGAGGGATCAAGAGGGAATGGAAGGGACAGGTGGGAGTAGGGTATGAAGCATGTTCTTGAACAGTTCGCCCATAAAGATGTACTTGCCTTTCCCTCATTACATTGCCGGATCTCGCCGTTCGCCTCTTTCTCTCTTGGGGAAGACGAAGGGCGGTATTATTATATTCACTCTTGGCGATGCAAGAAGGTGGTTGATGCTTACCTCTCCTGGGCAACGCGGCCGACGTGCTCCTTCTCATAGTCTCTCTCTTTTGGAAGCCGTTCCCTTTCTGTTCTCTCTTTCTCCGCTTTCTGCTCTGCCATTTCCATGTACATTTCTGCCAGAAATACAGGTTAAAGGCCCCAGCGCTGAGGTCGCTTTCCCATGACTCAATGTCTCTCTCACCTCTCCTAGCTGCAGGCGTGTGAGGCACCGTGTCTTCCTTCTCTTGAGCCTGGGCAGTTGAGCTCTCGCTCTCGGGGGAGATATCATAGCTGCCGTCGTTCAGTTGAGAGAGAACCTTGTCATCTTCTTCTCCTATGCGCTCTTTTCGTGGCTTGTCCTCACTCTGTTTGGCTGCGAGGAGCTCATCCCTTCGCCTGCGGACATAACTCTAAGGCCGGAGAGATCGATGTCAGTCTTTACAGGGCTGTGACGTGCATGGAGAAGGCGGTTCCACCAAGACAAAAGACCAGAGGGAGAGAGAGGCAAAATGACTACGAGGAGCGTGATAATAAAGAGAGAGAGTTGACCACGGGGGTCCGCAGAGACACAGAGAGGTGCAGGAGATCCAGGAGAAACTAGAAAGGCATTGCGGCAAAGATAACTGGCTAGGAAGAGACAGGACAAGTATTATCTTTTAAAGAGACCAATAGAAAGAGAACTGAAGATGGAGATGACCTGTAGCTCTTCAAAGCGCCTTGCAGCAACTATGCGCGCGGTTCGTGTGATCTCCTTGCCGTCCAAGGACTGCAGCTGAGGGAGAGAGTGGATGACAAAGTCATTGAAGCCGTCCTCCCAGTTCACTTGGGCAGGATTTCCTAAAAGATAGAGCTCTCTCAAGTGCCGCAGCGGCTTCAGATGGTCCTAGAGAGTCAGACCAGGTTCTGCGGTTAGTTATACTTCCTTTAAGGGATGAAGGAAGATGAGGGAGAGAGTGAGGAGCAAGGACCATACGCCGGAAGTAGACAGAAAGCTCTGGCCTACGAGAGGCGAAAGGCAGATGGGGCAAAGAGAGAGAGAGGAGAAAGGCACATATGCCCGAGGTATCCCAAGAGAGCTAAGGACCATGAAACAGAGCCACCGAACCGACGACAGGGGAGTCGGGAGAGAGAGAGAGGTGGCGTCCAGTGTCAAGAAGTGTAGACGGCAATTCTTTGATAGGGAAGGAGAGCAGAAACGGCAGATTGCCGAGGTTCAGAGTCCTTACGATGCTCTCTTCTAAGGTGTCAAAGTCTATAAAGTTCACGGTCAGGTCTAACTTCTCAAGGAACTCGCAAGAGCTGCCGGAAGGGTGAGAGGGAGGAGAGAGGATGACAGAGAGAGAAAAGCGCCATTTGGCATCAGCAAGAGCGCCACGCAGAACAATGCCAGTGTGAGAGAGCGAGCGAGCGAGCGAGAGAGAGAGAGAGGGAGAGAGAGAAGCAAGAGTATGAGGGACGCTTTAGCTAGGAAGAGAAGGCCGAAGGACAGGCTCCACTTTGGTGAGAAAGAGTGTCTGGAGCGTAAGCAGAGGACCTGAGGCCTTCAATCTTCTTAACATTGTTCAGGGCAAGGTTGAGGTACCGAAGCTCCTTCAGATGGTGCAGCCCTTCTATCTTCTCTATGATGTTGTTCTGCAGGTACAAGATCCGAAGCTTGCGGCACAGAGTGCCGATCAGCTCAATAGACTCGAGCTCCTCCTACAGATTGGACAGTGTTAAGAGTGAAGCTACTCTGCTGATAGAAGCTTTGTATGGTCAAAGTTGTTGACCTGATGCAGAGAAATCTCTTCGAGCGTGTGGATAATCCCTTCATTGTGCTCCGCCCTCTTCCGAAGCAGCTCCTTCGTGATGCGCGGCATTCTCCCTGGGTCAGTAGCGCTGCGTCTTCGTTGGGGCCCGCGATATGCACGTGGTCTCTAGGAGAGGAGCGATAGTCCGGTACAGAGGCGAAGAGCGAGAGGGAGGAGGTGAGGGAGAAGGAAGGATAACAGCGGCAGGGAAACAGGGAGCGCCGACTGGATCGTCCGTCTCTTTGACCGTACGCTACCGGTACGAGGGAGCACTCGTAGGGCTGAGAATGCCGAAAGAAAAGGTTTTAGAAGTGAGAACCACAATAACAAACTAAAGGGGGAGAAGCGAAAAGAGAGATAGATAAAGGATAGAAAGATAGATAGAGAGAAAGAGAGAGAAAGAGAGAGAGAGGAAGATAGAGAGAGAGAGAAAGGGAGGGAGGGAGAGAGGGAGATAGAGAGGGAGAGATAGAGAGATAGAGATAGAGAGAGCGAGAGAAAGCGAGAGAGCGAGAGAGAGCGAGAGAGAGAGAGAAAGAGAGAGAGGGGGGATAGATAGATAGATAGATAGATAGATAGATAGAGAGAGAGAGAGAGAGAGGGAGAGATAGATAGATAGATAGAAAGAGAGCGAGAGAGAGAGAGAGAGAGAGAGGAAAAGAGAAGGTTGAAGCTGCAGGTGAACTCGAACCGTCGTGATATACCGCTTCTTGATGTGATGATGCGCGGAGGGGAGGACTGGGACGTCACACCCTCCTCAAGCACATAACGATAACCGCCTTTCAGTAATCATCCGTTAAGATTCTACGCTGAGTGGTTCGTTCTCATTTGAGAAATTCTGAAGGTTTCACGGAACTAACAAAGCGTGGTAGGAGGTTTAGAGTAGGCAGCTCCCACGCCCATTGGAAACATTTCCTCAATGAAAGGTTCGGCGGGAATGTTGAAGAGGAGAAAGTGAGGAAGGAGGGAGGGAGGGAGGAGGAGAGAGGAGGAAGAGGAATCAGAACTCACGAAGATCCATCCATAGAAAGAGGAGGGAGAGAGAGAGAGAGAGAGAGAGAGGGAGAGGGGAAGAGAGAGAGAGCGAGAGCGAGAGAGAGAGAAAGAGAGAGAGAGAGAGGGAGGGAGGGAGCGGAAGAGAGAGAGAGAGAGAGCAAGAGAGAGAGAGAGAGAGAGAGACAGAGAGGAGACTTCAAGAAGATCTGGACCGCTGCTCACACGGAGTAGCAGAGACTGCTGGGATGATGCGTCTGCTGGTGGCCAAACCCCGTCGTTACTCCCTTCTCGCCCCAGTCTCTAGGATCTAGGAAGACCTTTCTGTACCTAATAATCCTTGCTCTGTCTCGCTAAGGCGTGAAAGACGTGAGAGTATCCAAACAGGGGGATAAGGGGCCATCACTAACAGCTGTAGGAGAAAGGGAGGCAGCAATCTTCAGCTCCTTCTCTATCCTGCAGCAGGCATTCGCTGTTTCACAGAGACAAGCAGAGGTCTCTAATCTTGCGCAACCAACTTCAAAGACGAACCAGAAGCAAGTCCTTGGGCGAAGAAGATGAGCGTCAAGATCGCTGACGATATCACCTCAGCCATCGCGTCAGTGCATGAGGATAAGTCTGACGCCAACTGGTAACCTCCAGTTGCTTGAGAAAGATCTGGAGAAATGAGCTCACCGACCCGGCCTCCTTCTGGTCCTCCCTTCTTCCTTCTTCGAGTAGGGTCCTGGTCGGGTATGAAGATCGTGATAGTTTGAAGCTGCTTGGGACAGGATCTGGAGGGCTGGAGGAGCTGAAGTCCCACCTTCTTGCTAAAGATGTCTGCTACGGACTATTGCGCGAACGCTTTACCTTTGAGAAGGTTGGGAACATATCAACAGACACAGTGAAGTTCGTGTTTGGTAGGTCTCCCTCTCCCTGTTGCCTCTCTCTCTCTTTCTCCAGCTCGCTTTGTCTCTTCTCACTCCGCTCTAACGCCTCGGTTTGGCAGTGTACTGGCGGCCTGAGGGCATTCCGATCTTCCGAAAGATGAAGATGGGTATCTTCGAGGGGCAAATCAAGAATTTGTTCAAGCCTTACCATGCAGATCTAGAAGTAAGGACCAGGACCCGCTCTCATTGTCACCCCGAGCCATATATTCTTTATCGCTCTCCTCCCTCCAGCGTGATCCCTTTCCCTCTCCCTAGATGCAAAGAAAACAAGGATTGGCCATCTGACAATCGTTCATCTATCGTTCACCTCGGTTCGCAACCTCGACCTCTATATCTTTCTTTCTCGTGCCTCGTGAACATTCCTCGGCCATAGATGACGCATCCTCACACATTTCCTCTTTCCTAGGTCGAGAGCCTGGAGGAAGTGTCTGCAGAAGCTGTCTCCAAGCTGCTGGACAGAGTAACCATGCGCACAGCTACCACAGGTGGTGGTGCTTCCGCGCCCTCTCCTGCGCGCCCGTCAATGGGATCACCTGTGCAGAGCATATTCAGATCATCTTCGGGACGCACCAGCCCCAAGAGCTCCGCGGGTCAATCTTCCTCGGAATCTAGACCACCTGTCAGACGTACGTGGGTTACTGCTGTCTTATCCTATCTCTCCCTCCATTCACTCCTTCTTTCTCCTCTTCTCAAAGTCGAAGGTGCATGGCAATCCGATTCTTCACCAGATCTGACTTCTTCTCTTCAAGCCAACATCTTCCTCGTTGTTTCCTAAACTTACTTCTGTTAGCTGATGCTTCTACTGCTAATGGTAAATAGGGCAAGGAAGCTTTAAAACTGCACCCACCCTCAGCTTCGTCAACGAGGAAGATATCAAGAACACAATTGCCTCTATCAGGAACGATCGTGACGAGAGCTCGTGGGTGGTGATCAGGTACAAGAGCAAGTCTGAGCTGGAGCTCCATGGAAAGGGTAAGAAGCGCTTTGATAGCTAGCAAACAGCCGAAGAAAGAGGGTGAAGAAAAATGCTCTGACCCTTGCAAACCATTCTCTCATTCCGCCTGACAATCCGTTAGTTCTTCTTCTCCTCTGGGTCTGATTCCTTACGTTCCTCTTATCCTACCATTTTCCTTTTAAGATTGTAAATGGCTCCTCCCTCAGGCACAGGCACTGTGACAGAGATGGTGCAATCCTTCGAAGTGGGAAATGTAAACTATGGCTTTTTCCGTACGATTGAGCAGTATGACAAGTCCAGAACCGTCAAGTTCGGCTTTGTGGTCTGGCAACCTGAGGGCATCTCACCGATGATGAAGGCGGCCATGACGACACATAAAGGAGCCGTCACTGGCCTCTTCCGACCATACCACGTCGACTTCCACATATCATCTAAGGACGAACTAGATGAGGGTGTGGTGGCAGATGAGGTTGGAGCCGTCACAGGGACACGGTCCAGCGTGGTAGAGGGCATGACAGGGGACTTCCGGAGCTCTTTCACGCTTTCCGCAGCGTCAGAAGGAAGAACGAGAGCAGCCTCTGCAGCCCCATCGTCTACATTGCCAGATGGAACGGCGAGGCTGAGAGCTGCCTCTGCAGCCCCACCATCCTCGTCACTAGGAAATGCGAAACACCAGGATGGGCTGGTGGTGGCAGAAGAAGAGGAGCTCCGTCAGGCAGTTGGGGCTGTCAGAAATGCCAATGATCCCACCGATTGGGTTGCAGTGGCCTTTGAAGGGAGGACTATGCGGATTGCAGGGAAGGGTTCCGGTAAGCTCCAGCTTATTAACCACTGTTCCTTCCCTCGTCCACCTCGTACTAACGACCCCTTCTTCTGCACGATGTCAATCCTCTCCGTATCGTTGGCTCCCTTTCCTATCTTTTCTTGTCTCTCTGTCTTAGGCGGAGTGCAGGAGCTCCGTGACAGTTTGATCGATGGGCAGATCCAATATGCCCTCCTACGGACAGTGGAGGTCATTGATCAGTCCAGAACCATCAAGTTCTGTCTCATCCACTGGCAGCCCGAGACTGTCCCCGTAACTGCTAAAGGGCAGCTGGGGACACTCAGTGGAGCCATTCACAGCCACCTGAGACCCTATCACGGGGATATCTTTGTTGACAAGAGGGAAGAGCTCACAGAAGATGCAGTGGCTAAAGCTGTATCAAATCTTAGGAGTCAGAAATAGTCTCAAATGATGACTAGAATGGTGGTTGGCGTTGCTGTCCTATCAGTAACAAGGGCTCCACACTATAGGCTGCATACCGGCATGATAGGAGACAAAGAGAGTATACGAGCGAGTACGTGTGTAGGTGTTTGTCTGAAAGAGAGAAAGAAAGAGAGAGAGAGAGAGAGACGGAGAGACTGTCTCAAGTAGTCCTCGGGCACGGTGTGAAGCCCCTGTCTATTTGCAAATTAAAATGCCTCGCCTCGTGACTGGACTTCCTGCCTTCCTCCCTATGCCGTCCGTTAGATGGCGGGGACCTGCAGGATCTCAATCCAGGAGCTGCAAGGCCGCTTGACAAACTCCCATTGCACGCCCTGTAAAGTGAAGAGGTTCAGTGTAGGTGTGACGTTGGAGAGACAACGTGGGTGGCAGAGGAAAACAAAATGGCGCCAAAGCAGACTCCATTAGGAGATAAAGTGGGAGGAGAAACTCTAGCACTGCACGTCTTTTTAAGTCGGAGAGAGAGAGGAACCGATAAGAGAGAGAGGAGAACCGGTACGAGATAGAGATGAAAAGAGAGAGAGAGAGAGAGAGCAAACCAAGAAATGAGCTATATAGAAGAAAGACTAAGACCAACCTTATCCGCGTAGATTGGCTTTGCATTAATCCTTTCCAGCGTCTGTCGGAGGTACATCTCGAGCTGTCGAGGGCAAGGGTTAGGCAATGGTCAAAGTCTCTCTCTGTCTCGGAGCAGACAGCATGCTCACCTCCATGGTACAAGGGTCAGGGCAGGCGAGGATGGCTCCGAGGGTGAGGAGGTGAGTGAAGAAGTTGCAGACTCTGCAAGTGTCGCAGGGGAAATAGTCGTCCGTCACGCTGTTGATGGCTCGCATCGCAAACCGAAACTCGTTCTCCTCCACTGAAGAAAGATAAAGGCGTCAGGTTCGGGGGCCGGCCGGGCGGCCTCACCTC